>JABFIG010000034.1:0-172835 GCA_017139545.1 Ambrosiella cleistominuta | reverse complement strand
GGGGGGGCAAGGGGGGGGTTGGGGGGGAGAGGGGGGTGGTTTGGCCGGCGCCTTGGGGGCCGGAAAGGGCGAGGACAAGGGGGTGCGGGGAGGAAGAGGGAGAAGATGGGAGGGAGGTGAGGAGGGGGGTGAAAAAAGTGGTTATGGCGGTGGTTTTGGGGTCGGAGATGGTCATTGTGAGGGTTTTTGGGTGAGGAGGTGGGAGAGTAATTGATGTTTTACCTGCCTCCAGAAACTAAGAATTCCTTTTTTCATCTTGAAACAAGACTTTGGCTTTTCATATCATATGTAATTGTGTGGCACACGTCACCATTACATTCCATCGGTCCAGTTCCTAACCATAAACCCTAATCCTCACAATAATTACCCGAATTGTCCCCTAGCTACCCCACCATCACTTAAATCATTGATTTTATCTCTCCTCCAATCTCTCCCTCTCCAGAGATAACGCGATAACCAGCGATTGAGGCCCCCGATAAGCCCAACAGGGTGGTAGATACAGGATCTGATAATGGCGGGGGCATTTATCTCTTTAATCGGGAGTATTGGAGTTTCCCGGAATTGAAACGGGGGTTTGGAGGGGTTTGGAGGGGATATGGAGAGGCGGGTGGATGGAGATTGGTAATGGCGTTTTACTTTGGAAATGGGGGAATTGCAATTGTAATTTTAGGTGACGATGTGTCAAGGAAAGGGACGGAAAGTGATGGCGATGGTTGCAAAGCAAAGATGCAGTGATATTTTGTGAATAGCATATACAAGTATAAATAGCTCGTGGTAAATACATAGACAGTACATGACATAATGCCACAGGAAATAAAAACACGGCAGTTGCTTGTTGTGTTGTCATCACTTGCCTACTGCGTTGCTGCCCATCCACTTGCATCTCGCCTAGCCGAACCCCCGGTACCGATTGTCTTCTCTGTGTTCTCTACCCCAAGCTAATTAATTCCCGCCCGTTGTCCGGCGGTATTCGCAAATTATTGAAAGGCCCAAAGAGCACTCCGGGGTCTCACAACAACAAACACATCATATCTCACCAAAGATAGAACCCTGCATTGTCGATACATACCATCTCTAAAATATATATATATATACAAACTTCCACCATGTCCCGCCTCCTCACTCGCCGCCTCATTCCCCTCCGCGCAGCAAACCCAACCACTTCCCTCATCTCCCCACGACCACTCCCCAAAATGTCCTCCGCAAACCCGCGTGCTCCCGCCCGCCTCCTGCACTCCGCCTTTACCTCCTACGAACAGATCGCCACCCTTACTGACTCTTCAACCTCCTTCCCCCTCACCCATATCGTCCCCTCGCAACCCTCAGTGACCCCCTTCTTCGTCGACAACCACTTCCTCGTCTCCAAAGCCACTTCCCACCTGCCCGTCCACGACCCGGCCACTGCCGTCCACCTGGCCAATGTCCCGCTCAACACCCCCGAAGAGCTGACCGCCGCCCTCGACTCGGCCAAGAAGGCCTTCCCGCTGTGGCGGGACATGTCGGTAATTGCGCGGCAGCAGATTATCTTTCGATTTACGGCGCTCATTCGGGAGAACTGGGACCGGCTGGCAGCGAGCATTACGTTGGAGCAGGGGAAGACGTATGCGGATGCCCACGGGGATGTCCTGCGGGGCCTCCAGGTGGCCGAGGCGGCATGTGGCGCTCCCGAGTTTCTCAAGGGGGAGGTCCTCGAGGTGGCCAAGGACATGGAGACGAGATCGTATAAAGAGCCGCTCGGCGTCGTGGCTGCGATTTGTCCGTTTAGTAAGTCTTGACTAGTTTGCGTGCATATTTGTATATTGGCGTCTCACCCTAACTAACACCTCGTTTCCGCAGACTTTCCTGCCATGATTCCACTGTGGTGCATCCCCATCGCCACCATCACCGGTAATACTATGCTCCTCAAACCCTCCGAACGCACCCCCACCGCCTCCATTATCCTCGCCGAGCTCATCCAAAAAGCCGGCTTCCCCCCTGGCGTCATCAACATTGTCCACGGCGCCCACGACACTGTCAACTTCCTCCTCGATGCCCCCGATATCAAGGCCATCTCCTTTGTCGGCGGCAACAAAGCCGGTGAATACATCTACGAGCGTGCCGCCAAGAACGGGAAGCGCTGCCAGGCCAACCTAGGCGCCAAAAATCACGCTATAGTTGTCGAGGACGCAAACATGAACCAGTTCCTCAACGCCGTCGCCGGGGCCGCCTTTGGCGCTGCCGGCCAACGGTGCATGGCCCTTTCGGTCCTCGTCACCGTTGGTAAGACCAAGGAGTGGATCCCCAAGCTCGTCGCGCGTGCTAAGGCATTGAAGGTTGACGCTGGCTTCGAAGACGGCGCCGACTACGGCCCTGTGGTCTCCCCCGAAGCGAAAAAGCGCATCGAAGACCTCATTGCCTCCGCCGAGACCTCAGGCGCCACTATTGCCCTCGATGGCCGTGGGTACACGCCGCCATCCGGCAAATACCCTAAGGGCAACTGGGTCGGGCCGACCATCATCACCGACGTGAAACCCGGCATGCCCTGCTATGACCACGAGATTTTCGGCCCCGTGCTCTCCGTGGTGTCCGTCGACACCCTCGATGAAGCCATCGCCCTCATAAACGCGAACCCCTACGGAAATGGCACCGCCATCTTCACACGCTCAGGCCCGACAGCCGAGAAGTTCCGCAAGAACATTGAGGTTGGGCAGGTTGGGATTAACGTGCCGATTCCCGTGCCATTACCCATGTTTAGCTTTACGGGGAACAAGAAGAGTGTGGCGGGCGGTGGCGCGAGCACGTTTTATGGGAGGCCCGGGGTGGCATTTTATACACAGCAGAAGACAGTGACGACGTTGTGGAGGGCGGCGGATGCGTTAGGGGAGCAGGCCGATATGGCAATGCCGACGCATTCATGAAAAAAAGGAAGACACTGAAAATTATGTAATTTATGTAATGCTTGTGTCTTGATATGTAAATTGAATTTGATATCCAATGCTTTTTCTTAAACTGAGAATAGTCGTAACACATATATATTATTATTTATTGTACGAATCAAATGCTTCCACTCCAAAACAAAAAAAAAAAAACACAAAGAACCCAACAGTTTCCATCCCATTCATTAATCACATCGTAACCCTATTAACAGACATCTATCCATTTAACTAATCGTCACCCTTGGACCTCCTCTTCTACGCATTTGACGGCACCTGCAAGAACCCACCATAATATTCATCCAACCATTTCGCCGCCTCCTGTCCCGATGTCTCTACACTGATATCCCATCTTCCGATGGAACCCACGTAGCCGTCCGGCCGGACATTGACAATAGCAACTTCACCAGGGCCCAGGCTGCCCATCCACTTGTTTGTGCACAGGGAGCCACGCGTGTCGAGTTCGGGGACGTTGTCGATGTAAAAAGTCCATCTGCTGTCCTGAAGAAGGGCAGGGAGATCCGAGATTTCAATGTCCGATTTGGGCATCGTGGCTGGTTGGTGTTAGTGGCATTGGACATCAGAAGAAAAGAGGAGCATGCTTTGAACTTACTGAGAAGAGCAAAAGTAAACAGATGACTGACAACCACATATCTCTCCGGTCTCTGGTAGACATCCAGATCTGGTGCAGGGATTCTCGGCTGCGCAGCGTACGACTTGCTCGCCGCCACTGACAACTGCGCCATCAACGAATCCGTATTCGCAATTGACCGGCAGAACTCATCTAAGAAGATGCTTGCCTGTCTGACATCCCACGTCAGAATGTATATTCTGAATTGTCCCATCATCGGAATATCCGTCTGGATATCGACTGGGTTCGAGTCCAGATATCTGGTAACCTTGCCAGGAGGCAATAAGCAACCAGGCTTAGCCTCACCAAAGATCATAGGATCGCCGACGCTCCGGTTAATGATACTCTCGGCATACTCGGCACCAATACCCGAGATGAACCGCACATTCGTCTTAAAGTTTTCTGCCAATGCGATCGCATCACCATCAGCCATCTGGTTGGCATGCTCATAGTCGAAGTTAACGAGATCCAAAGCAATCTTGTGTCGTTCCTCCTCGTAGCTTTCCAAAAGGACAGGCTTGGCAAGGCCACGAACCGCAAGGTTGAGCTTCCAGGCGAGGTTCCACGAATCATGCATTGAGGTGTTCATGCCCTGTGCTGACTTGGGCGAGTGAGTGTGACTGGCATCACCCGCCAAGAACGCACGCAGGTGATTATCAGAGAAGCGGCTAGCAACACGTTGACCAATTTGGTATCGACCGAACCATTCAATGTACTTCCAGTTGATTTCAAAGGGGGCCATAATTTTCTTGGCCGTGTTCATGATAAATTCCTGGCCAAACTCGCGCCGGTCGGCTCTAGGACCAGACTTGAGTTCAATATACAGACGAGTCATGTTGCGTTCACGAGGGATGATGAGAATTGATCCGTGCTCCTGAGAGAAGACAACCGTCTTGGACCAAATATCCGGGAAGTTGGTAATGAGCTCGCCATCCAAAACACCCCAGATAGCAGCCTGTGACATACCGATAGCACGAGCATCCGGGATACTCTTCCGCACCTTGGAGTGAGCACCATCGCAACCGACAAGGAACTGCGTCAATAATGTACGCCGTTCCTGGTTGACGTTTGCCCGACAGTTGACCTGCAGAGGACCATTCTTGTTTTCTGGTACACTGTATGAATCGAATGCAGTATTTCGCTGCACTTCAGTACCGCGCTTGCGCATATCCTCAATAAACAACCCCTCAACAACACCTTGGTGAACCAAAAGAATGTACGGATCCAGTACGTCAATAATCGGAGGATAATGCACCTCACGACCGAGTCTATGCAGAGGCTGTTCCGGAGTACTTCTCCAGAACGAAATGTCGTAGACGCGAACACCTCTTTGTAACAATGGATCCGCTAGTCTCATCTGCTTGAATGTTTCGATAGTCTTGGGCTGAAGACCGTCAGCTCTATGTCATTGGTTAGTATACCAAGAATGTCTTGGGCTCAGAAGAAGATTAACCTTACCTTCCTACTGGCGTTTGATCAGAACGATCATCGCAAACTTCTACCTTGATACCAAATCTAACCAAATTGGACGCCAACATGAGACCTGCCGGACCGGCACCAATGATACATACCTGACACAGAATCGGAGGCTGCGGCATACTCCGCAGAAGACTCAATGTATCAGCGGCCCCCTCAATGCTTAGAGCGTTGGACGGCAACGTCCCCGACTGCACCTCCATGTCGGTATCGGCGTGAGCTCCAGGAGGCATGGTATCTCAATGCTCCCAAGAAAAATGCGCAGATGTGGTGAATGCTACAATGGTTTCAAATGGATCAGGCGGATTGGCGGAGCTGCAGATTGGTACTGCCTAATTGCCGGGATAATGGCTCAGGAATGACGACGGTCTGAAGCGGGTCACCCAAGGAAGTTGTAAATTTGGGACAGAGAAAGAAGGAAAGGATAAATAATATCTTAGACAGCTGTAGATGGAGGTTGACCGACACTGATATAGCTGCAAGCCGGATATGCGCCGTGTTTTTGTGGGCGCCACAGTAGCTGATAAATTAAAGAGCTCTGGTAAAAAGGTGGCGACAACCGTGAATGGGTCAAATTAGAGTGACGTTGAGCAGCAGTGTGTGCGTGACTCTTGTCCCGCTAGAGTAGTCCAAGCCAACCTTTGAAAACAAAAGAAAAAAAAATGACAGAGCGAATAAGTGACAGACTGAGCGAGGTGATAGAGTGCAGGGTCATTTATGTTCGGGACTCGTTTCTTTTGTTTCCTTTTTTTCTTTGCTTCAGTGAAGAAGAGCCAAATGCCGATGTGTGAGGGAAGAAGCCTGACAGGCGACTTATTGGCGACGTTCTCGAAGAGCAACGGAAGCGTACCAGGGCGTGAATGAAGCGAACTGGGAGGATTTAAAGACTTGCTGGACGACGAGGAACGGGCTGTGATGCAACCTTTTTTTTTTTGCTTTGTAAAGTTTATGTATACGGGTCTTTGGTGGTATATGGGGGGAAGCGGGCTGGTATATAGTACGACTTTCGAGCGTAGGAAAATCCTAGGCAAAGATTGAAGGCCAGACCGGGCTTTCTATATGCGGGATTGTGTTGCCGGGATGGATTCGAAGAAAAAAAAATGAGTTAATTTGGCAGCTGTGTGAGCACGCAATAGTTTGTTGGAGGTTGAATAGGATTAGCAAGATCTCACAAGATCGACAAGACCGATAATGACCTAAAAATGTGTACCGGAATTCCGAATCGGACAAACGGGCTCGTGATATGAATGAGATATGTAGCAAGCTGCAATGAAAATCAGACAGAGACAGCTAAACACTAGCTACACCAAACAGCAGCCAAGCAAAACAAAGCAAAAGAAAGGGATATGAGAAAGGGAGAGAGAAGTGAAGGCAAAAAATGGCAGTCCGGCTGGTTCCTGTGACGCAAAATGTCTATCCACCTCCAGAATATCCAGAATAAGCAAGAGCTCAATGCACAGATGGCTCCGTTGGGAATATCCCGATGGATAGTTATTGCTGTTTTAGCCCAGACCGAAGACCGAAGCTGATCTTGGCGGAAGGACCGCTGTACGAACGGTCGACAAACAGCAAGCACTTGAGTGAGAGAACGAGCCCCACCTTTGAGAGCGAGAAAGCTGTATGTGTCGTATATCGATATGACGGCGACGTATAGGTTAGATTTTCCTTGAGTTCTGATCTCTTTCGTGTTGGCGAAATATTGTCTGTGGTAATATTGTGCTAGTCAAAGATCGAAACTACAGCATCTGGCCTGGCTGTCAGTTTCCCAAATGCTGCATCTCCTCCCTACACCGGATTTCAAAATTAGGAAAGCAAAGCTGCCTCGCATACCAGATCGACCCATGAAGGAGGCGTATGGTCTGATTGTTGCCGATAGCCATGAAAACCCCTGTTTTTCAGTCTGTAGCATCTATGATTGGCTGACTGCTGTTTTAGATGTCACCATGTGGTTAAGACGGTGTAGGCAAGGTTCTCCACTTTATTTCTACACTAATGACCAAGAATCATTGAATGGCATTGATATTACAGATAGCCGTCTATATTGACGGAATAAGAGAGTGGGTTATGATACCAAGAGTTGCGAGGAGTTCCATTGACATGTGCTAGGCAGAATTATTATGTAGGGTTTACAGCTAATCTAGTGTTCCATGTCATACATATCCAGAGTCTGTTGGTGACAAATACTGAGCAACATCTTTCGATTTCATGATGCATACATGTGTATCCCCCCCTTCCCACCGCTATGTCGAGAACCGAGCACATACGGCCACTCAACGCTCAAGCCTGATGCCCCAGCCCAGTTCAGAAGCCTTTTGAAGCCACTAGGCACATCGGACAATCACCACACACGGCTAACAGCATGGCTTTTTGTATTTGTCTGCAAGCGTAATATCAAGACGCAAGATGACAATACGGCCACTAAGTATTTGTCATACAGCGTCCAGTTGTTTACACAACTTCCTGCTGTTGGTAAACTCGGTACTGATATCGCTGCCTACGGCACTTGTTTAAGGCGGTCAAGAGCAAATGCTGACCGCCAGACTCCTATTCATCATGATATCATCACCGAAACCTCGGTCTGCTAATTACCAGTATTCCATACTCTTCCAGTGCCCGTATCTAACTTCTTTCCTCCCCGGCCCTCATCATCCAATCTCCTTCCTCCATGGTACGACTTGCCGATCAATTAGACAGCAGAGTCACAGGGCCGTCAGTCGGAGTCCCGAATCCGGTAATATCACGTGCGGATCTGCGGCGATAGTGGGGGACCGAGAGTTTGGGATCTCCTGTGCTTTGCCTAGAATTAGAACGTGTAAATACCAAATTAGGCAAAGCGATCAGTCGATTTGGAGATATTAAAGATGATAAACTTGGGAGTGACATCAGGGGTCGCTTATGCGAATTCGCTTGACTTTTAGACTTATAAACATCGGAGAATCAAAGCAACAGTAGTAGTTCTTTGATATTTGACTACTTGGGATTCATATGCTACATTCTTTGAATCCCTAGTTGGTAATACACCCTTAGCATGCTACCGTCCCACACCAACCACGAGGTCTGCCCTATGTAAACCCAACCGTACCACTCACCTGTCACCCTTAGCGACGCTACGCAAACCACTCCCTCACCCCAATCAGGTCACCCTTCCCTCGACACCACTCCTCGCCACAAAGATGCCAACACTTCAATACCAGTCAGTAATCACGCCCATCATAGTCACAACGAGGGAACTCGGCCATGTGGCCCGCGATTATTGGGAAGACAAGCCGTCGGCGGGGATGGCGAGGGGCTTAGGGGTGCCGAGGGCGGAGAGGGGATTTTGGGATTGGTCAGTGATGGATGTTAAGAGAGGGGTCGTGGTGTCACCGGGAGCAAAGAGAATGGGGATGCTGGGGTCGCTTATGGTTTCGCTGGGTGGAAGGAGGGGGTTGTTGACGGATGAACAGGTAGGTCGGGATGGATCAGAAGGGATATTGTTGGTGACGTATATGGGGAGATTGAAGATTGTGTAGTGGTCTTTGCCGTTTAACCGGAAAGACTGGAGGATAGATATCTGTGAAGTGTTAGTGGCGGTTGGCTAAACATAGTAACTGAGCTAACGTAGGACATACATTGTAGGCACCACGGTCTGAAGGCCCCGTTGGTTTGCCGTCGCCTACAAGACAGTCAGGCCAAAGCCAGTTGATGTGTTTGACTGTGCTTCCTGGTTCCTGTCCCAAGATGTCACCGACTGGTCCATCCGTGTTGGTAACTGTAAAGTTGCGGCCAGTATCCGTACTGGAAAGGAAGATGGCGATGTTGCGAATAAGGTTTTCTGATCCTTTCGGATATGGAGGTTGGTTTATGCGGCTGTTTGCCGTGATATCGATGGCGACATGGAGTGTTTCTGGATTTGTTAGTGATGATTATTCCTGATCTTATAATAACCGTAGGAACTTACCGCCACCGAGTGGAGTCCCGGGTTGCGGAGCGTCGACCACGACAAACCCCGGTGTGAATACTTGACCTCCAAAGATATTGAATGATTGTGCATGGACTAAGTCACTTAGAAGCAGCGCAGCTGCTGATATCGTGAGCTTCATGATTCATCGTCAGGCATTAGGACATAATCGATCGATGATGATCTACATTATGAGTAATATATGTTGATAGATGAATTTGAGAAGAAGGGCTGCAATTTTTTATATATAAGCCTTTGTTGCTTTCATTTTGGCAGTTTCCCCTGAGCCAGCTTTTCATCTCAATATGAGACTCTGGACACTTCAAACTCGGAAAATACCCCGCGGGTTGTTCCAAGACTTGAAAACCCTGAACATCAGAAATGTCAAACGTTTCCTTGCAATGATTCAAAGTCTTGATCAATGCAGTGGAAGCTTTGACATAAAGGAGCTGTCAATGGGAACTGGTTTTCCCGACTTTGGTTCCCTGAAAGCTCAAACACATTGAACGTGATCGACATAGCTTGAGGGTATTATATACCTTAAGGAGTTTGAAGATTCGTCAACCCTAAGATTTGCTGTTAACCAAACTGAAAAATCATAATGATAGCTAAAAGATATCATATTCATCAATTTCTCATTAGTCGGGCACCAACATCAAGAATTCAAGATCCATAATTGATATCATAACTGCCTCAAATAACTTTAACTTCACTGCCACTCCCGTACCTTCCCAATCAGGCCTTGAAATCCATGATAACTGGGGAATTACCCAAAATTCCGGTTAGACGAAGAAACCTCGTAAAGTGAAAAAAAAAACTTTGATATCACCGCCTTTGAATACGGTCGGGTTCTATAATATACGATCTGGTATCAATTGATTGCAACAGCACGCCAGATACCAGGTGACTAGTTCAATATTGAATTGGCACACATTTGATCATCTGATTATACCCCTCGCAATGTCCTCCGCCGTTCTCCGTGTTGCGGTCCGGTCACCTCTCCGCACGACCCGGCTTCCTGCTATACGGACCGCCACCACCTCTTCGCATCCTACCCTTAAGTCTCTCCTCCGGATTTCTGATGAGGTTTCTGAAGCCCTCGCCACCAATAAGCCCCTGGTAGCCCTTGAATCGACCATTTACACACATGGTGCGCTGCAGAAAGGTCTCGCTGAGTCGTTGGAGAGGATTGTGAGAGACAATGGGGCGGTACCGGCGACAATCGGCATTTTGAATGGGAAGCCGACGGTGGGGTTGATGCCGGAAGAGATTGAGGAAATGATTGCTGTTGGGGGTGCAGCCAAGGTCAGTCGGAGAGACATATCTGTACTGACCGGCCTCGTAAGTTTTCCCTCACTATACCTCACCTCAGAAAAATTCCCCAGTTCTGATCTAACTCCTATCCCCCAATTCTAGGGCCTTACCGGCAAGCAACTGAATGGCGGCACCACCATCGCCGGAACCATGGTCCTTTCCCACCTAGCCGGCATCCGCATCTTCGGCACCGGTGGCCTCGGCGGTGTCCACCGCAACGGTGAAAACACACTAGATATTTCCGCCGACCTTACCGAGTTGGGCCGTACGCGCATCGCTGTCGTGTCATCCGGGTGCAAGGGCTTCCTTGATATACCGAAGACGCTGGAATTCTTGGAGACGCAGGGTGTCACTGTTGCGACATTTGCGGATGGCCGGAAAGGAAAGGTGGATTTCCCGGCGTTTTGGGCGAGAGATAGCGGGGTGAAGAGTCCGGCGGTTGTGCAGACGGAGCGGGAGGCGGCGGGGATGATTTATGCGCAGGAAGTCTTGAGAATCGAGAGTGGGTTGTTGTTTGGGAATCCGATTGAAGAAAAGTACGAGGTTCCGAGGGAGAGGATGCAGGATTTCATTGAGACGGCATTGAGAGAGGCGGATAAGAAGGGGTTCACAGGCAGCCGGAATACGCCATATGTCTTAGGGAGGATCAAGGAGTTGACTGGGAATGAAAGTGTGACTGTGAACTTGAGACTAGTGGAGGGAAATGTGGCGCGGGCGGCCAGGATTGCGGTGGAATTGGCCAAGCTGGAAAAAGAGGGAGTTGAGGTTCCGGTGAAGTCACAGGCGTGAGTCTGGCTGGGTCTCTATCTATGTTTATGTCTACTGACGGGTCTATAGTAAATCTACTGTTCCTGATTCGTATTCTGACATCACCAAGTCACCCGCGATTACTACAGACACCGCTATCCCTCTGGACAAGTCAGGATCCGGCGCCGATATTCTTGTTGCTGGCTCTGTGGCTTTGGATCTAAGCTGTGATTACACCGGGGGCTTTTCCAACGAGGAAGAATCCATCCCACAACTGCACACTTCGAATCCCTCTGCCATCTCGCAGTCCATCGGGGGTGTCGGCCATAATGTTGCCCTGGCCGCTCACCTCATCAATGCCCAGACTAATGTCCATCTATGCAGTCTCATCGGCGATGATGTGTAAGTTTATGTAGGCTCTTCTGTAATCTGATAGCTACTGACTGCCCTAGTGCCGGCTCCACCGTACTCAACTCACTGAGATCCTCCGGCCTCGATACCACCTATATCCGCTGTCTCGGCCCTGAATACCCCGCTGCCAACCGCACCGCCCAATATGTCGCCATCAACACCTCCACTAGATCTCTCCATCTGGCTATGGCGGACATGGCCATTTTCACCCATCATTCCTTCCCAGAATACTGGGCTTCTGCCGTGGCCGGTGTCAACCCCGATTTCGTAGTGGTCGACGGCAACTGGAGTGAAAAGGACATCAAGGCATGGATCTATGCGGCGAAGAAAGGAAAGAAGGAGACAAAGGTGGCTTTTGAGCCAGTGTCAACAGTGAAGAGTATAAGAGTCTTTGGGAAGGACAACGACCTTGGACTCTGGCCGCGGCAGAGCATTGACTTGGCGTCACCGAATAACTTTGAGCTAAGGTCCATGTTCACGGCAGCCAAGGAAAACGGCTTCCTGGATGACATGAAATGGTTTTCTGTCTTGGACTCCTTCAACATCCGCGGTGGTGCCCGGGATTCCTTTGTCCGAGTGACCAATCAACCAATTACTGACGCTGGCATTCCTCAACAAACAATAAATCTCCTCCCCTATATCCCAACCATCCTCACCAAGCTCGGTCCCGACGGTGTCCTCTTGACCGAGATCCTCAAGTCTGATGACCCCCGTCTTCGCAGTGAGGAACACTTCAAATACGTCATTTCCAGAGCCACATCCGAGCACTCAGGCATCGGCGGTATCTACATGCGCCTCTACCCTGCTGCAGAAAAGGTTGAACATATTGTTTCTGTGAACGGTGTCGGTGATACTTTCCTGGGTGTCATAATTGCCGGGCTGGCTATGGGTGGCAAGGTGGGTGACTTGATTGGTGTAGCGCAGAAGGGAGCGGTTATGACTTTGAAATGCCGGGAGAGTGTGAGTTTGGATTTGGGTCATCTGGATAAAGAATTACGGGAAGCTGTTGCAAAATCTACGGAAAATTAATAGAAACAAACAAGTAGTTTAAAGGACATACTAGAGGCGGGCTAAATATAAGGGTTGGTAGGGTTACAATGCCGGATTTTTACTAGGGAATAATCCCCTGTGCTTATCTAGCAACCAAAAATAACAACGACATCTACACATAACGCGCCACGTGACACAAGCCCGACGACACCTGAATCAGTGTAACTCATCCAAATCTCAATCAATCCCTAATAAATCCTCACCCACAATACTCTGCTAGCCTCCCACAATGGACATTGATGACATCCTCCGCTCCGTCGACCCCTCGCACTCCAGCGGGCCCTCCCCCATCTCTGATCTCCAACAACTCACTCGCCTCTGGGTCGCCGAGCGGTCAGCCCCGGAACTATTACCGTGGCCGGTAGACGGGTTCTTTGAAAGGATCAATGAGAAGATTAAAGGGCAGATTGAAAAAGTAGAGGATATGACGGGAGAGATGGACCCGCGGATGATGTTTACGTCAGTAGTGTTGCAGACGGAGTTGGAGAGGTTTAAGTATCTGGTGAGGAGTTATCTGCGGATGAGATTGGCAAAAGTAAGTGTACAATTACATTGACATGGTCACTATTACCGTGATGAAGACAAATTCCATGAGACCTGATATTAACCCTGACCCCAGATCGACAAACACACCCTCCACTACCTCTCTACGCCCCCCCTCCGCACCCTCCTCTCCCCCACCGAACTCGCTTACGCCACCCGCCACCAAGCCCTCCTCCACAACCACTACCTAGCCTCCTTCCTCTCCTCGTTCCCCCCCGAACTGCAAAATCTCAACGATAACTCGGGTGGTGTGACGATGATTGATACGCCGGATATCGATGCGACGGTTTTTGCAAGGGTGATTAGGGATAAGGTTGTCGTGAGGGGGGAGGGGACAGATGCGGATAATGAGATTGTGGGAGGGTGGGGGGATGTCTTGGTGTTGAGATGGTCGAGTGTTAAGGGGTTGATGGAGGAGGGGGCAGTGGAGTTGGTTTAGAAGGACCAAAGGCAATACAAGGGGCTGGATTTCACTATAGAGATAGATGACTACACGAGATACCACATAAAATTCATTTACGATACACTTCATTCGGTAGGGGACCAGATCTCCAAGTAGATCATGTGATTCGTATTAATCATTATGTAACCCGAACACCAACTTCCCAACTGCCCAAAATAAAAGAAACAAAATGATATCATGTTGTAAACATATGCAAACCCTCGTAAATGCCATGATGAACCCAGAATAACAACGCAAAGGAAATGAAAAAAAAAGGTAAGAAAACAAAAACACAAGATCATAGTATCATCACTTCTGCCCCGATGATGACCCCTTGAGATGCCCAAACAGCCCTCCACGGAAAACTTGACTGCCTCTCATCCCAATTCCCATGCCGAGAGCCCCAGGCTGACTCATCGACATTGAAAAACTCCTCATCTTTCCCGCTTCAAACCCAGAGGGTCCAGGACTGACCAAGGTGGCCGACTGGACGGGACGAGAAGGAAAGAAAGTAGCGGGATGGAAACGTTGAACGTGCATGGGTTGACGGACTAGAAGAATGTTAGGAGTCATACAAAACAAATGGAGGTGTAAAGGAGAAAATCATACCTTGAATTGGAGCGTAATAGTCAACAGGAACAGGAGATTCCAGTCGCGAGGCCTTCTCGTTATCCTCTGGGGTAGCCTCGGTCAAGGGGACATCTTGGTCACTGAGACTCAGGGGCCTCTGGAGGGATAGACGCACTGGGGACGTCATCCGAGGCGCCGCCGCCCAGGACATGCTGGCGGATCTATTCATAGAGAGTGGAGAGGCGCGGCCTTTAGCGGCAACAAGGAACATGGTGCGGAGACCTACACCAGGAGTGTGGTCATTATGGAGACCTAGAATGCCAGCGGTGGAGATGGTAGCATGAGATGGGGTCGGCGTGTGGATTGCCGGAGAGCTAGAGCGAGAGCCAGGAACAGTTGCTAAAGCCATGGCAGAACTCGGACGATGGAGTAGTGTAGTAGATGTAGGGGTGGCTAGATCCTCAACAGCAGCAGGAGATTGAGACTGACGAACCAAAGCTTGAGAGTTGCCAACTGACTCAACGTGCAATGTATGATGGGGATACGGGATCAAGGCAGTCGACGACGTTTCAGAAGGCATTTCAGAGGCTGAATCATCAATGATGGCACAAGTAGAGTGACCTTCAAGAGAAGTGCTGGACTCCACAGAAGACTCTTCCACTGGCACAACATTGGAGGCTTCTTCCGGGGATGTTATTGGAATGTTGACGTCATACAATACTCGAAAAGGTGGGTCATGAGCTTCAGTCTCGGCAATGAATCCGTGGAACATGCCATCAGAAGGATGGTCCCAGAATCCCATTTCGTGGCTTACGCCTTCGGTATAATCGAAATCATGAAATGGATCGATCTCGGCAAGGTGAGGCAAGCCCAGCTGTGCTTCCATCTCCGCAATTATAGCTTCATAGTTGGAGATAGTATCTTCAATGATGGCAGCATGCGCGGCAGGAGTGGATGGCTTGGAAGATGAGGCATAAAACTGAATAGGAGCAGGTTCAGGGGCCGGAAAGAAGCGGAGAGGCTGAGGGGCCATAATGAGCTGCATGTTTACTGGAGAATCTGTGGTCTTGTGAGAGTTGGCGTCTGCAGATGCTTCGGCATCTGCAGGCTCGGATTCCAAGGTAATATCCCCAGAATCATCCTCGGACGGCGAAAAGTCCATGGCTATGTTAATTTTGGACTCTTCTATCATTCCTTCAGTGTCAGACTGAGAATCTGAATAAACTGTCTTCTCTTCAATCTGGTCCTTATTGATGGCTGTCATGTTACCAATTTCCACCAGATTCTCTGGATGAACGAAGAATACATCAACTGTAGAGTGAGCCTCAATATCTGAATCCGTATCTATGTCAACCATATTCTCATTTTCAGGAACCTCAATACTTGAATCAGAGTCCTCAGCTTTGGTAGGAAGTCTGCCAAGAAGCTCTTCTTCATCGTTGGTTGGTTCGGGCAAGGGAATAATCAGCTCTTCAGACATAGAGGTAAAGGTTGCCTCTTGCTCGAATTCCGGGGACACAGGAAAGGAAAGGAAGACACTGGAGCCCTCGGACAAGTAAGGAGAAGCCTCGACGGTGGTGACTTGAGTCACAATTTCGACTTCATTAACAGGAGTCAGGGCTTCAGAAATTTCAGTATCCGCATGTTTGACATCTGATTCTGCAGTCTCGTGAATATCGAGTTCAGAAATTGGGGCCTCAACCTCAGAAACCAAAGCTTCAGAGGCGGCCTCGAATATTTCGGATGACTTAGAGACTTCAACAGGGAGAACAGGTTCGGCAGGAAGTTCAACGGACGCTAATGTTGGCGAGGAAACGTTGACAGTCGAAACAAACTCAATATAAATGGTTACGGGCGTATCAGATGCGCCGGCAACCTCAATCCCTTCGATATCAGCAAACAGACCTCCACAAGTTTCAGGGATAGCTGGAGACCCTTCAAGGACAGACTCGTACACGGATTCTTGCTCGTCCTTATTTTCAGAATCAAGGCCTTGGGATAGTTCCTGCGTCTCGGCTCCATCAGCGGCCTCAGTATATTGCTTGACAGCTACTTCGACAAGAGCTTCAGTGTTGGTCGAAAATGGTGCTTCAGTATTAACCTTCTCAACGACTCCAAGATTAATATCAGCTAGAGCTGGTGCCGATACCTCAATGATTTGAGTGGCGGGCTCTACGGCGGGCACTTCCACCAAAAATGCTTGCAGGGTCTCAAGGATATTATCCTGAGGCTCGTCAAATTCAAAATCACAGACTTCAAACTCGAACTTTGAGGGAGGATCACCGAATTCAAAATCGGCAATAGCAGGCTCTGGATCAAAGACATCGTTTGTCTCTAACTCTGTTTCAGACTCAGAAGTTTCACTGGTGACGGCTTGAAGTTCTGGAGATGCTTCAATGGTAGCTCCAGGTTCACCTTGCTTAGATTCAGAGGCTAACAGAGTTTCAAGGATTATTCCTGAGATATCCTTGGTGTCATTCAGTTCCTTTTTCACTGCATCTTGGATCTCTGGAATGGCCTTCAGGGTGCTTAGTTCCGAATCCTGAGGCATAAAGGTATCGGGCTCAAAAGCACCGGGGATGCTACCCGGAACAAAAACGGAAATTTCCTCATCATGAACGTTGATATCCGTGAACTTGTTCTCGGCATCAACGAGGTGCTCAGACTCAGTCTTAATCTTAAAGGATGAAGCCATCTCTATTACACCCCGAATAAGAATATTTTCGGCGATGACCTCTGCGTTTCCAGTCATAATTTCAGTACTTACGACAGCATCAGGTTCATCGACAGCATCTTCAAAATCAGCATCTTTCAAAGATTCAGAATCATTGTCCAGCTGTTTTTTAACTGAAGGGATATTTTCTGGAAGATCTTGGAAGATTTCAACGCCCGCGTCAGTGTCGGGCGAGCTTAAGAAGTCTCCTTGTTGAATATCTGGCGTTTTAAGGTTAACCTCTAATTCTTCACCATAAGCCATTGCAACTTTAGTACAAAGGTTTTCAGATATAGGTGATTCAGAAATGGCATCGTCGAACTGATCATCTTCGGAAACACTGAGGCTGACAGACTCAGGAATAAAAGCAACCGGAGCTCCGGCATCGTCTTCATCCTCCGTGTCCTCATCATAAACTTCCAGGAGAATTTTCTCGGCATCATTGACCTTGCCATCAAGATTCGTGTTGGTAACAATTTCTTCAGTCAGTTCTTCGTCTTCTTCGGGTACAGTTTCAAGCTCGAATCTTGCACCAAACTCATGATCAAGGTGACTGTCAGAGATGAAAACCCGGAAATGTTTGTCTCTTGACTGGATAGCCTCCTCCTTCGCTAGCTCTGGTTCATCAAGAGCAAATTCAATCTCTGAGACACTTGCCACGTCGGAATCCGAGTCAGATTTGATATCGTTTATAGAGCTGAAGCCAGAGAAGGTCTTGTGGATGTCAGGACTCTCGGGCATGACAGGAGCAATTGAGATGGCAGTGGTCGCAGTCAACTTCATGACTGGGGGAGGACTAGGTGCAGCCAATGGAGTAACGGTAGAACTATCGAATGACTCTGCTACGCGGGGTTGTGAAGCCTTACTTATCTCTGCAGGCGGAAGCAGCTCAGAAGCGGATTTTGATCTAGTGAGTACCGGATACTCAAACTCAATATGCGCCTTCTTTTCATCCTCGAACTCACGCTTGGTGAACAAAACTCTCGACACGGTGAGCTGCGGAGTAGGGCTATCACAGAAGCTGACTGAATGTCTAATGGTCTTCTTTGAAGGGTCAGGAGTAGACATGACGCCGGGAGACTTGGGAGACAACATCTCAGGAGGGGTACTCAAAAGCACATTCTCTGATTGCTTGCTTTTGGGAGGAAAGTGCGAAGGTGTTGTAGGAGATGGGGCTCTCTCCATCATCGGAGTATCACCTTCATGGTAACCGGAGTCATGGATCTTGGGATTGAAAACAGATTGAGAACTCAGAGGAGTTGTCAATAGGCTTTCTCTCGGACTAGGAAGATCGAAAGTGAGGCTAGGAGTTCCAGGAGGAGTCACGTCATCATGAAAAGAGGCGATAGTACCGAAAGAATGGCTACGCGAGTGGTGCGTTCTAAGAAGAGTATTTTTAGCGGCATGGCTGTACGAGACCTCTGGTAACGGGGTCTGAAGTGAGGTCATGCTAGAGTGACGAGATACCAAGCTACGTCGAGCAATGTTTCGAGATGGAATAGCGGTGTAGAGGCCAGGTATGGATGCTGAGGGGCTGATGGCGCAGGTATCTTTGTATAGTTTTGAGATATCTGCGTATATTCTTTCCTTGAGTATCAAGGGGATATGATGCCTATCGGCATGGTGATACCGCGAAGAAGGATCAGATGAGCCGTGAAGCATGCGGTCAAAGATAAGGTGACCACGTTTGTAGACGGATATGCTAGTAGAAACGGAGGTGTTACGCAAAACATCATGCACACCTGTCTGTAACCTTTGTAACAAGGCCTCGGTTAATCGACGGGAAGACATATGTGATGAATCGATAATGAATGCAACTGGTGATTCTATAGACCAGTCACCGCATTGGATGTCTAGAACGTTGATCTCAATATCGTTCAGAGCGTTGATGGACGCATCCACATGATCTCGAATATCACCCACGGAGACTTCCAGCTCGTGGAAAAATTGTAAGTAGTCTCTACCCGAGAACTCATCGAATAGAAGTTGGTTGAGTGATACTGAATGATTAAGCTCTGGAAACTGAGGACCAATATTATTGTGGACTCGGAACTCAATACAGACAGCGCCATCTGTGGAACGAAATCCTTGAGTCTGTTCAAAATATCCTTGGCGTTGTTCTAGGAGGGATGTCACTGCTTTTGCTATTAAAGCGAGCACATTCTCTGCCACAGTAAAGGTCATGGGAGATGGTTGACAGCTTGGTATTCTAGTTGTCTTGGTCCATGGATAGGAGTGATGACTACTGCATGTACTCGAAAAGGCCAGGTCAATCTTGTAACCAGGCACAAACTCGAAAGATTGGGTCTCTTCGATAAATCTGGATCGAGGAACACAACATAACGATTCAGGACCTGACTTCCTATGCCTTGAAACTTTGGGATTGGGAGTGAAATCTTCTCTGACCGGACCTGCTATCCAGCGGAAACCAGCATCATGTCGTCTAAGGAACAAGGCTATCACCCGATCTGTATCAAGAATGACTTCTCTAGTGTCATCCATTGTCAGTGGCATGCTTTGATATGACCGGAATACTCTTTCGGTCGGGCCATCCCGAGGTCTGGAAATAGTGATCTTAATCTCGTATCTCATAATTTTTTCATCTGGCAGCCCTCGTCTCCCATCCCGGGCCGTCGAATCCCGTCGAGTGATGATCTCATCGCAGTTATGATCTATCCGGCGAAGTAGGACATCAAACAATTCGTTATTGGTGTGATCAAAGTTCGGTGATGCGGTATAGTTACGAGAATAATCCATGTATGTCGGACTATGGAAGGTGATTGTAAGCTTGATGGAGACTGAAGACGGGGAAGACGGCATAGGCTTGAGGGGCACCAGCGGGAAACGCCGTCGGGTACCCAACAGGCTGAATGACGGGTCTGGTCTCACGTCCCAAGCCATTTTTTGTATATGTGAACTGATTTGTTTGGTGATGATGAACTATTGAAGAGAGTGAGGTCACTGGGGTGACGCTCAGGCTCTCAGCCAGTCTGGTGTTTTACGACGCCAGTTTTGATGGTCTATAGAAAGTTAGATAAAAAAGCAATGAGACGGTATAACATCGATGATGTCACACACATTGGCTGAAACCAAACTAGAGATCCAAACACCGAAATCGCAAAAACTGAGAGAAAAACCGACGTCAAAGTAGGTAATGTACAGAGAAACACAAATTCTCCAGATCCAAAGAATCGCAAACAAAAAAAATGAAAAGCAACAATCCAACTATAAGAACACTCGCCAAAACCCTGCATCCCAAAAAGGAAAGAAAACCTACCAAAAAAGTACTAGTGCCGCTAAAATCCCCTTGAAAATTAGAAATAACCGATAAAATCGCATCAATTAACCGTTACTGAAAAATAACAGCCCAGCTGCAGCAGGAACAGGGCTTTCCGTGAGCAAGTGGTAACGGAAGACGGTCGTCGAAGATACGGACAGCAGGCCAGAGTAGGACTCTGTACAGCAAAAAGTTTAGCTGGTGTAGATGTAACAAGGAAAGAACCGGGGCGCTCTTGGGGCCGCGGGACAGACTCTCGAGTTGCAAAGAACAGAAACGAAGGAGGTCGGGTTTTAGTTTTCGCAGATTTTTTAAGCGGCTGGTTGGTGATGGTTGCGTTGTAACAACGTTGGCTTGAGGGTTAATGAGGATGTTAGGTGGTAGAACATAACGAAGCGGTGAAATTCTCCGTTTTTTTTTCTCTCTTGAAGGGTGAAGCGTGCCAGGTTCATATTTGGGTGGGGGATCTACGCAGGGCGATTTTTACTAAGGTGGATGGATGCTTGTCTTAATAGTGAGAATGCACCATATTCGAGACACCGGAATCTGGGGGAAGGCAGCAGAAGATGGGTAAGAGTCACGGTAGGCCGGTTGATAACTAGACACAGGGTTTTCGGTAATCGTTTGAGACTCCGTTCTAAATAAACGTCATCTGATAGTGATCGGACACTGGAATCATCGATGCACGGCGGTTGATTACGTTCGCTTTGCTAACATCTCGAGCTTCTAGAAATCCTCTCGATCCCAGGGTTCCATCGACTTCTCAGTCATCGACTCAAGGAGGGTTACAAGCTCATCCATATCTAGCCCATTTAGCCATTTAGCGGAGCCGCTAATCTCTTCTACTCCGGCCATCCCTTACATGGAAAAGCAACTGTGCGTTCCAGCTCCAACAATGAGAAAACAGACAGAAGGTGGTCAAGTTGTGCCGAGGCGGAAATGCCTGCATTGTGCTACATATCCAATACCTATATCTACCCGGCATCCTGCTCTCTCTGCTACCGTTACCAAAGTACTGAATGAGTACTCACGGTGATCGCTTCATCACTTTATGCAACCCTACAAACAAGATGCTTGTGTCTCCCTATATCCGTTGTGTAAGTCATGCAAGTATCCAGCTCAGTAAGTCCTCTTTGCGAGAAAATCAGATGCGCCATTTTTTTGTCTTCCGGTAATTGAAGTTGACCTACTATAAGCATCGCTTCGAACCATTTATTATATCTAGCCCGTGGTTTGACGTCGTTACACACCACCATGAAAATTCTTCGCCACCAGTTCTATCTATATCAGTCGAGATTCTTCGGTCCTTCTAGTGGATTGTTTTGGCGTCCTTTAGCGCCACTAGTGTAAGCTTCCCTTTCCGGTCAGAGACAGGCGACGCTAGAGATCGGGACTTTGGTGGCCAGTGACGTAGAATGAGATCTCTGGAGATCGATTACATCTGTTTCGATGGTAATGGATATATTGAGGATGATGTACAGATTGTGACGAGGCCGCGATGTCGTGGTATGGAGTGGCTAAGTTATACAGTGGACAGCACAGAAATGTGTTGGCAGAGCATGATAGCCGGAAAGCCAGGGCGCCGGACTGCCACATGCAAGAATTGATGCTTGTCACGACAATTCATAACAGTTCCCAGCGGTGAAGTGAGCCACCCAAGCCACATCGAAGAGCCGTCACTTTTCCATCAGCGCCAGCCTCCACTCACCCATTCTTCATGCCATCCGCCTTGTCACAAGCCCCATCACCGGCCCTCTCCCACTGGTCTCCAACCCAACCCGAAGCCAACAACCCACCAATCACAAGAGCTTGATTCCCAAATCTTGATCCACATAACTAAATGAGACCTGAGTGAAGTCGAGTCCCTTGGCCAAGACAAGTCTCTCCCCCTTCCTGTCCCCTGCACCACCTCATCAGTCAAAGCGTCCCCAGAACCAGGGTTCATGGCGGTCGAGTGATAATATTTTTGCCCCCTCTTTGAGGTTATCAACGGGAGCCAGCCACTTTTTTTTTTTGATGTGGTTTCTCGCAGCTCCTAGCTTTCTATGGATGCATCTGGTGACTAGTGGTTGTGTATATTGTGTGATCGATTGATGTGTGATGAACTGCTTGGGGCTCGATGCGGGAAGAGAAGATTATTCGGGGTAGAGCCTGGAAGCCGAGATTGTGCGATCGGGTCCGCATGATACCGAGGTTATGGTGGCTGATGACTGTCACCATGCTTGATCCAACAGTTTGGCCAATTCCAATAGACGAGTCAGCTTGGTTTTGAAGGAAATGGACAAAATTAGACAATATTTGGGTTATTAGGCTGTTTTCGAGGCACATCTACACACCATTTCCGTCATAGTTCCAACAATGAATGGCCTGGCTGTGGCTTGTCTAGTTGGTAAAACCCTCACCCAACTTTGATTCTCCCCGCATCTCCGCACCAATGGTGCGCTTCGCTTCTCAGGTTTCCCCAGACAATTTGCCAAATTCTCACACCACCTTGCATTCTTCCAATATCACCAGTCATTATCATTAGTTCACATCAATCTTTATCTGGTATAGTTGCATTTCTTTCTTTGTCACAACCACCACTTGTAGATGGCCGGTGACCTTAGTTGGAGCTTTCCACACTTGACTTTGGTTGTAACCCATTTTCCCGATTTGCCCTATCACATAACATCTACATACCTCCTGATGCACCCGGGAATTTCTCGCCAGTTTTACAATCATTACTAATTGCTGTTATCTCGTTGATTCTCCTGCTCGCTATCACTTGAACGTCTGCACTTTCTGCATAGAACCTGCAGCTCAAAGATAAATAGTAACCCCATCTGCATTACTCGTCACTTCAACCATTAACACCGTCCTTCGTCTTCAATACATATATATTTACCAACATCGTGATCTCCATCAGGCATAAGCACTTCGCCTCACAACCCATCCGTAGATAACAATCCTGGTTTCTCTCCCCGGATTTGCACCGCACGGTAGACATGCCCCTCATCATCTTCACCATTACAGTGCATGCCACTAATCCTTGATCGTGCGCATCAGGCATATATAGAAAGAATGCCCAAGTCGTGCTTGATCGCGTGGGTGCTCCTTTTTTGGATGCGATGCAGTGAGAGTGACACGAGGATAGCACGGGACAGGAAGTTCCGGGGACATTGAGACGGGAAGGTTACGGCGGCTAAGGGGAGTGGCTAGCGGGTATCTAAGAGATTGATATGAGAAGTGAGGAGGCCTATCTAGATGCAAGGTTTAGGCACTTGAGTCACGATTTTACATGGCCGAAAGAGAAGGGTTGAAGTTTTTCTCAAGTTTTATTATTCGATCAAGTTGTTTTCTGATCTTTTCATGGCCTTATAACTCAATTGTAAGCGGTGCTGTTGACCCTAGGCAATGGTTACCATCGTTAGTGTCAGGGTTATTTTATCACAACCCTACCTTTCGACCTCATCGGTTTCTACGTACGCAAGCGGGATTTCGGAATCATAAGTCAACTAAAGTACCAACTCAAAGCCCTGTTGTACAGTTGACTGTTGATCGAAGACAATCACCAATCGCGTATCGACATCTTTGCTCATCCAGTACCAAAAATAACATCTTACATTACCACGAACCCGTGAACTTCCGCAACCTTCTTGAACCGACAACTTCATCGCCAATCAACCTCGCCACCAGGTCGTCAACCCAATACCATCATTGACTAACTATCCGTACATACCGAAAGGTATCTTGATAATCATGACTTCGCTATCGTCATTGGTCAATGGCTTTTCCTGCCATTCAGCCAATGCCTGGGAGAGGCAGTTACCCGAGGAAATATTAATGTACAGAGGAGGCATAAGGATCAACGAGCCGGATGGGATCTGGATGGACGAGGAGGAAGCGAATACACGGTGGTGAGGAAGCTGGAACATTGGGTTGGGCATTGGGGGGGGGAAGAGAAGGAGGGAGGGCCAGGCAGAGTGACAGGTCATGAGAATTGGGCCTCGAGGACGTTGGCGGTGATGGGTGGAGCTGGAAATTAGGAGTCTGTGGCCGGATATGGATATGGCTTTTGCCTTAATTAATTGATTAGTGGGGGACAAGGGCGTGTTGGCGATGCAGATTGGCTGATATGCAAGTTACTGAAAACACAACATAGCGCTTACATTGTGCCCGGAATGAATTTAGGGGTTTGAATGTAAGTATACATGTAAGTAAAGCCAATCAGGCTCAGTGTACACATGTACACATGTGTCTGAATGTGTAAAATGTCACAGCTCATTAATAAGAAGTCACTCTTACATAAGTCTACGATACATCCTTAAACAATCGATTTACCTTATACGGAACTACCAGCATGTCCTCGCTTCAAGCCCAATGCGTCATATATTGTAACCTCTCGTGGCACAACCCGGGTTTAAAAGTCCGGGGTAAGTGAGAGCGCTACTTTTTCTCCCCCATGACGTCAAAGGTGCTGTTGTCAAACCCTACATTAGCAGAAGAACAGCTGTAAATATGAGTATAGGAGAGAGTATTAAGAACGGGAGTGGAGGTGGAGGCTCTGTTTGGGGGATATCGTGAGTTCAGGTAGAGCGAAGGAGAGGCGGAAATGATTTACATACGTCATGATGAATGGTAGCCGCAGAACTGGGACCGTTCTTGTTTATTTTATTTCTTGGATTACCTTCATTAAAGTGGCCAGTATGGGATTTGTTGGCTTATACAGAATGTCACTGTCCAGGCTCACAAATTTAATACACTTTGCCTTTCCAAGCATTGTGAGATATCCGCAAAGGAATCCTGTCATCCATCACAATCTCCATCTCCAAAACAACACAGTCCCACCTGTTCCTCTCTCATTTCCTGATCTCCCGCTCTGCATCCCACTAAACCCAGGAACTCCGTCCCAAAAGAACAATCTGCACAATGGAGACCCGTAAAAGGAAAAGAATAACAACTGCCCTCATATGCTGTTATCTGTTTGCCTCAGTTTTGACTATACTATCTTGCTGCCCAATCGACCGCCCCTCCCATATCATCATGTGGAATCCCCCACCAAATTTCGCCTTGTTCATCTGCGGTTTAGTCTCTTACACATATACAAGCTGTAAATATCTACATCCTTCATGAATGAATCCCGCCAAAGCTGGATCTCTTTGCTGGCACTTGCCACTCCTCTTCGCCAATTCACTCCGCCATCCCTCGTAAAATCACTAGCCAACTCATCCAATTACACACTCATCCTATCCTAAAAATTTCCAACGTTCATGCTCCAAGGCCCCCGTCTCTATATAAATAAATATTACCGAGAAAAAACATCAGCAAGTCCAGCCCTGGCTATTTCCGCCTGATAATTATGGCAGAGAGGATCGGAGAGGAGTGACATCAAATTTTGTTCCTGAGCTGCACTCGGTCCAAGGATGCTGACGGGTGGGCCCGGTACTTGACACACGGTGCGTAGCATATAGATTTAAGGAGGGAGAAGGGATGATGTGCAAAGGATATAGACCAGAGGACGACACAAAAGAGGGCATTAGGCAGAAAATTGCTAAGTGAAGTTGTATTCAAGCTTCAAGCTTACTAGTGAGGGATTAGGCGTAACGTTGGCCACGTTTTTCGGCCGATGAGAACCACTTTGTGCATAATGGTGGACGGGAGTTCACGAGGTACCAACTAGCATAATGCTGGTCTATCCTCTATAAACTCGTAGAGCATAATAGACACATGAGTGACTTTGATGTTGTTTGAAGCCAGTAAGATATTGATGGGTGATATGTATGCATTATACGCCACTATGCTATTTTGAATCCGTAAAAAATGCCAAAATCATCGTCTAAATCATGTCCAACACGATAACAAACACTGTAAAAATCACAACACATCCCTATCCCCTCAGTTCCGAACCTCCCAAGTACGGATCTTTCCCTTGTCGTTTCCAACGGCTAGCAATCTACTCTGTTGGCCGAATGCTATTGCCGTAATCCGGCCCAACGGCGTCTCTGCCGTAGGCCAGTTTCTGTACACTGAGAAGCTTGGCAAGTGTACCAGCTTCAACGCATCCTTCTTCTCTCTTGAAGCAAACGCCATCAGCTCACCATCTGGAGAGAACGTGATATTCGTAATACTGGTCACTAGGTGCTCGAACACCTTCGCCGGCATCGGACGAGCCTTGATTTCAACGACATCCACCTCGCCAAAGGTGAACTGATCACCACGAATATAGATGTTGCAGATACCAGCATTAGAACCAACAGCGACCCAAGTATCTTCACCAAGTTCTGCAGGACCATCATGGCCACCAAGAGCAACTACGGTACCACCAGTGTTACCATCATCCCGCCAGAGGCCAAGGAATTTCTTGTTGGCGACACTGTATTCACCAAGTTGGCCATCGCGGCCAAGAATAGTCATTCCATCACCAGTACGCCACCAAGCAAAGTCGGCAATACCATGTCTGGAGTCCAACCGGGCAGCTGTCAGCCAGTTTGAAGTATTCGTATTCACAATGTTAATGACACCACCGCCCTTCCGCGTAGAACCAACGATAGCCATGTACCGTCCACATGGTGACAACTTGAACACTTCCATAGTCTTGTGCTCTTCTTTGTGTCCGTACACTCGGGTCGTCTTCTGCACGACACCGGTCTCCAAATCCCAGCTGTGATAGTACCTTCTGCGGCCGGCGAAGACAACCTTATCACCGGCTGGGTATCTAAACTCCGAATGTCTGACGTCCACTTGCCGTGCCTGAACAGATGTTAATCTGGGGTTAGGCACCGGGTGCGCTTGGGGATCAATGTGGTGCAAGAAAAGGATAGAAGAAGGGCTAGAAGAAAGCAGAATGGGGAACTTGGGGTGGAACTGGAGACTAGTGACTGCTCCCCGATGGACATCAGGGATGTCACGAGAACGCTGAATATCGATAACCTCGGGGCGCAATTTTCGACGCTTGGTAGTCGTCATAGAGCCTAATTGGACGATATCTCGGAGGAACTTGTCGATAGGCATGGTCCCGTATTCCTCGTCATTGGCATCGGATTCAGAAGAGCTGCTAGCAGTGCCAGATGGGCGTCTCTGGCGCTTGGAATGGAGGTTCTGACCAAATCGGGCCCACTTTGGCGTAGGGTTCAACTGGAGGAAGCTTCGGCGCAGACGCTCAGTGTATACGGCGCCATTGACGGTGTCATCCTCACCAGCAACACGGAACTTGCGCAGTCTGGTCACAGAGGTCAAGGAAATCGTCATACGCTCATCATCAGAGTCCTCCCAGGCAGGCTTGTCAGCCTCCTCCTTTTCAGAAGTGCTGCCCAACTTCTTCTCACCAGTCTGCGCAAAGTCAAAGTCAAACAGGTCGTCGTCCTCCAGATCCACAAGATCGTCGCCGCCATCGATAGTGGCAAGCTGCGTCTCGGTGCCAACAGCGGCAGTCTCTAGGTCATCAAAGAGCATACAGCGGAAGCCGGCGCTATTACCAAGGATGAGGCGTTCGAGTTCTTGTTCGGCGGCATCTTTGTTCATGGTGGGGAGAATGGAGGGAGTCTCATCGTCGGAGTCATAATTGATTTCGAAGTCACCGGCGTCTGAATCGATGGGGAAGTCAGAGAAATACTTCTCTAACCCGCTGTCGAGGTTTTGTTGGGTCTTGATAGCCATTTTGATGAGGATTTTGGGCTTTAAGGTGTAGTGGTTGAGCCGAGTCTTTGCGACGGACTTGGAGATCTGGGCCATAATCAAAAGATTTTTTTTTTCCATAGTCTAACAGCCTTTCTAAATTTTTGTGGGGCATGGATGTCAATTGGAGCGATAAGGTCTTATCAGTAACACTTAAACGCTGTCCCATGTCTGATTGGTCAGTGACAGGGGAGCTCGTCTACAGCCTTGTCGCAAATCGCAAGATTGTAGATTATACGCTAGAACAACTGCTTCATTCAGTAGCGTTACTTTCTGCGCCATATCAGTTTCATTGAATTTCAACCCCATCAACCGATTCAGTGATGTCCTCCGAACAACCCGAAGACCCTGCTTCTAAGCGCAGCCATGCGCAAATGACCGAAGATGACAGCTCATCTGATGACGATATGGGCCCCCAGATGCCCTCCGAAGCCCCCAAGAAGAAACGCCGGACGCTCAAGTACGAGAAGGTCTACATTGCCTCGATGCCAAAGTCTGTGAGGTACTCAAAGTCACTTATGCACAAAGAGAACCTCTCCTTCGTCACTATGACCCCAATTACCGAGTTCCTCATTACATCGTCAGTGGATGGAGTTGTCAAGTTCTGGAAGAAGATTGCTCAAGGGATTGAGTTTGTGAAAGAGTTCCAGGCACATACTGGCGAGATCAGAGCGGTTTCTGTTAGCGAAGATGGAAGAAGTTTTGCTACATGTGGCGTAGACAAAACCTTCAAGATTTTTGACGTCATCACGTTTGATCTTTTGGCCATGATCGAGCTTGACTATGTCCCTAAAGCTTTGTCCTGGGTTCACAAGAAAGGAGCATCTCTTCCTATATTGGCCGTTTCTGATGAGGAGAATCCTGTCATCCACTTGTATGATGGCCGTGGTCTCAAGAAGGAACCTATCCACAGTATTACCTCTTTACACCGCAGTCCTGTGGAGGTTATCGCCTATAATGGTCGTTATAATTGTGTCATCTCCAGTGATAGTAAGGGAATGGTTGAATACTGGACTCCCAGTGGAACATACGAGAAACCCAGCAATGTGTTTGAATACAAGTCGTCAACAAACCTATTTGACTTCCGCAAAGCCAAATCTGCGCTGGTGTCCATCACAATGAGTCCCACTGGCAAACAATTTGCCACCTTCTCTCTACCAGATCGCAAGATTCGCATATTTGACTTTGCCACCGGCAAACTTTCACGCGAATATGACGAGTCCTTCCAAGTCATTGAGGATCAACAACAATCTGCCATTGACTCAGACAGAATTGACAGTGTAGAGTTCGGCCGGCGATTGGCCTTGGAACGGGAAGTAGAATCAGACGTCAACAAGAACAAAGTCAATATCATCTTCGACGAATCTGGTCACTTTATTTTCTACGGATCTATATCTGGCATCAAAGTCGTCAATACTTTTACCAACCAAATTGTGCGGACATATGGCAAAGAGGAGAATTTCCGCGGTCTTAACCTAGCTCTCTATCAGGGCCAACCGCAGAAGAAGGGTGTCACGACAGTAGAGATGGGCGCCTCAAGCAACCCTCTTCTGCAAGAGGCAGAGACACGGGATCCGATTTTGTTCGCGACAGGCGTCGGCAAGGTGCGCTTTTACATGTTCACGAACGAGACCGAAGTCTCAAAACAGACTCGTGACGTGCTGAATGAGAAGCCGAGTGTTATCAACAATAAAACCAAGGCGGCAGAGAAGAAGGTGCAAACAGGAACTGGTGCTGTTATCCACACTACCTATGGAGACATCACCATCAGATTGTTCCCAGATGTAGCGCCGAAGGCTGTGGAGAACTTTGTAGGGCACTCCAAATCAGGCTACTACAACAATACTATTTTTCATCGTGTCATTGAGAACTTTATGATTCAATGTGGTGATCCGCTTGGCGATGGTACTGGTGGTGAGAGTATCTGGGGCCGTGAGTTTGAGGACGAATTTAGTACTCTCAAACACGACCGACCATTTACTGTCAGTATGGCTAATGCTGGGCCCAATACCAATGGAAGTCAATTCTTTATTACCACTGACAAGGCAGTAAGTTGTTATATTCTAACTGCACCCCTGATGAGTTTTTTCTAACATTATACTAGCCATGGCTTGACGGCAAACATACTATTTTTGGTCGCGCAACTGCAGGCCTGGATGTTGTCTGTAAGATTGAAAAGACTCGGGTATTCAAGGAAAAGCCTGTCGAAGATATCAAAATCCTCAATATCGAAATTATTTGAGGCTGTTCAATCTGCTCCAGTTGATCGACATTGTGCTTTCGTATATCACATTGAGACAGTTTCCTGGCGCGCCAGCAAGTACTTTGCAGAAACCAAAATATATCGACGACAGATAAGACTGGGATCAAGAACCGCTCTAGGTTCTTTTCTTCTACAGGAGCTACCGAATGTTCCTCCTACACTATGTATAAGGTTTCCCATCCATGTTCCCACTTCCGTTACGCTCTATCATGCATATAATCTATAGAACCCGCTACATCTAATGCCGAATCTAATGAATACACATTCACACCAAGACATTACCCCCCCCCCCCCCCTCTCCACAGCTGACCCCATGACCTTATGTCCCGTCTGACCTCATTAGCCCGACAACTACGCACTAGGCGCACCATAACCCCGCAAAAGAAATGAGAGTGATGCAGCGCCTCGCCCCCAAGATATCAAGAGCATTCTCGTGGCTTTTTTCATTCTTTCGTATTCAGCTTTTATTTAGCGTTCGTGTCAAGGCTGCGAAGAATACAATAAGTATCCCCGTGTCCAGTGGCGGCCGCATGGCGACGGTTGAAGGGAGACCGCACATGTAGGGATCGGAACGTTATCAAGTGGTTCTCAGCCTTGGGTTAGGCCGCCGAAGGGGTTAAAGAATCTGAGGGAGTGAGTATTGGACTGGAAGGGTCTGAAGGGAGGTGATGCAGTCATACAGTTGGAGAGAAAGAAAGCGAAAGAGAATGTGTTCATGGAGGGTGTTGTGAACCCTAAGTAGCAAATAGTAGGGTTACTATGCCAACAATGACAATGATGATTGTGGTGGGCAACCATTACGAGGGGTCTTGCAACAATAATATATTATGGGTGGACAGATCATCGTGCTTATGATTTGGCAATATTTATGGCCGTCACCCAGACCACCATCACAGTCATAGTTTGATATTTTTTCTTCCTTGAAGCACTTTGGAAGATGAGCATACGGCATAATGTGTTTGGGCCAATCATGGAGGGGATTGGAGGATCAAGATGTGATATACGGATGTCGGGGAAGATGAAGAAGGTTTGGTGGAGGCCGGGGGATGGATGAGTGCGACTTGGAGGGGAATGAAATTCGGTGATGGTTGTCACATCGTGGCAAACATGGATGTGTGTGATAAATTTCTTGGACGTTGATATTCACACTGGTGAAAATGGGTGGCGCTATCTTTTTTTACTGATCACGGGGGAACAATGAATGTGAGCCGAACGTAATACACTGACATACACACACACAAATATCACAAACACCTGGATCGGAGTAGGGCGATAATGGCTTGAATAAATTCAGGACGAGGCGGGTACACATGTGGTGGTTGACAAGCTGGAGACATCAACCATGCTGAATCTTGTATGTAGATGGTCAAGGGCGCAATCTTTTTTTTTACCTTTTTTTTTCACCTGCTTGTTTGCTTCCTGCGTCGATGGGGAATCATCTAATATCTTTGCCTTCGGTTCGGTCTCCCTGCATGTGGTCACCGTTTCTACCGCGACATATGCAACCATCCTCGTTTTTCCATTCTTAACCACGGAAAAGAACCTGTGTGGACCGAAGATGGAGGGAGGGAGGGAGGAATGAGAGAGTTGGTGATTTTAAAGGTGTTTTTTTTGTTTCGCTTTTGTCTTTCTTTGTTGATTAATGCCTGAGGAGGGCAAAGTCTAAATACAGCGGGTAAATGCATTGGTGTGATCCATCTCAAACATTGGCCTACACACCACAATGACCCCATATCATGAATCTCTATTTGATATAGAGGCAGAAGCTTGTGAGATCACACGTATTATGGCAGTATGTGTACCTGTCTGGTCCGCCAATAGAATTTACCCCATAAATGCTGCGGATATCCTGGGGTTAAATACATAGATATGTGTCTGGAGGCTTTCGTTTGAAGACTTGCGGTTTTATTAAAGCATATCACGATCGAGATCAAGACGCCTGGAAAAAGCAAAGTTAACATGTAAATAGACTACAAGGTTTAAGAGGCTCTAAAGGATGACCGCTATGTACCAAATAGGTAAGTACTGACGAGTGGATCGGTGGCGTTGACAGGATGGATATTGAGTTTATTCATGAAGGGGATCGTGAGATGATAATGTTTCTCTTCTTTTTTCTTTTTTCTTTTTTCTATCGGAGGTGGGGATGTGTAAGAAGGGTTCTTGCAGCGGGTAGGCGAGAGGGGCCTTTGGTAGGAGGATATTATGCTGGGTTGTGTCGAGGTCACGCCTTGACAGGATGAGAAATTCAGCCAATATGATTGATATGTATTTTCTTTTTCTTTTTTCTTTTAGTGGACTTGATGAGACAGATAAGACCTAGTAGTCCTGAGAAAACATTGAAGTCTGAAAAGACTGAGCTCTGGGGGTATTATTCTATGCGCTAAAACCTGATCGCTTACCAATATTCTCAATTCATATCAAATTTTTTCACCGCAGTTATATCGAATCGCAGTGCCACAGCCTGCAGCCTTGATATCAAAGATTGCTACCTATATTGCTAACCAAGCCCGCTCCATCCTATTTCCCTGTTTAGCCCTTTCAACCCAACCCAACATGACAATCCTATCATCCAAAGTCTCACCCTATGTTCCACTTCCTGTCTACGCCTCGTCCACCGGCTCCTCATCCGCCAACAGGAATCTTGACACGCCGACGATACTGGTGCATTGGGAGCATCCTGCTGTATGAATATGGAGAAGTCTCCTGGTCTCCGTATGGAAAGAAGACGGAGAATGATACGTGTCTGGGTCTAGAATGGAACAAGGGAGGTGAGGCTTGCGCTCCTGTAAGTATACGCTGGACTTTATGGTTATATTAGAGGTAGTGTTCCGTGGTGCAGATATATATATTTAGTGATGAAGACCCCCCACGGTGAGCCGTTCGGGATATTGTCTCCGTTAATTGGTTTCCGAAATTCCGGCTGCCGAATCAATGTGGAGTAAAACCAAGAATTAAGATTATTGATGTATAGTATGCCATTCTAGGCGATGGATCAAAGTAAATATATAGTGACCGAGATCTGCGTGTTGACAGCCATGATACCTATGTCAAGTAATATGTGTACTTCCAGGACTTTCTGACTAATCATGAAGTCGCAGTTCACATTATCTCCACATTATGTACTACATGTCTCTTATATTTTTGTCATCATCAACGCTGCACAAAGTGGTCTCACATATCAAAAACACCAAGATCCTGGAACCCAGTATCCCGTCAAAGCCTCCGTGTTAACAAGTGCGGCACACATTTTTGTTGCGCTAGCTGTATTTGGCCTATAATTGAGGGATCCCTTTATTCTTGTTCGTCAAATATGTAAAAAATAAAATAAAATAAAATAAAATAAAATAAAATAAACAATGGCCAGGATATTGAGTCTTGACCGAGAATCAAAATAGAAAAGAAGAAAAACATCATTGTAATCAAGTTAAAATAAATAACAAGCTTATGTCCTCGCGTGTCGTCCCGTTCGCTAGCCTGGGATTAGCGGCGGCGAGAATGGGATTCCATGACTGTCAAATTAGCGTATACTGTTAGGGTTCACATTGTTTAAAAGTTCCATCTAGAAATTTGCAAAACGTATATATTTATTGCAAATGATTATTTTGATGGAGAACTGAAAAATCAATTTACTAGCTCATAAACTTCGCCTCGAGTTATATGCAATAATTTGGTTTCTTTGGCCACATTATTTCGGCCTTTTGTGGAGTCCAGTGATCCTCCAGCTCCTCTTCCTTCATCTCGACATTCAATATGCAGCGAGAAAGGTCCTTTGATGCTGCATAAGTGAACTTGAACTGCATGTCTGCATGTCCGTATATTGCTGAGACTTTTTTTTCCCCTTTGTATATTCTTGTTTGTCTTGGTTCTACATATGTTAACCTACCAGTATTGCAGCTTTTTAGATCAATATCTGTTGAAATAGAGATGTTTCTAAGTCGGTCAAGGGTAGTACTGGTTATCATATCATTTTGCAGCATTCATCCAAAACATTTTCATGCCGCATAGTAAACTTGATTCTGCAGTCGTTTTTCACCGTCCGACTATGGCTGCGTCGGAACGTGATGGAGTGAAAACCTCGACAGCTTTAAACTTTAACTGCTGTGCAAAATGAAAATACGTGGTGATCGGTGTGTGCAAACATCTTCACATGACAGTTTGTGATCCGGCGAATCAAAAACATGGCTCTCCAACTAATGTAGTGCATTCATCCTACTGCATGACATCTTGTTCTATAAACCCTAAACCTCTAATACGTTGGCAGTCAAACGCCTCTGTGACGACAATTGATATTCGTCCCGATGTATCACGACCCCCACATTGCTGGCGATGAAGGCAACTGCTAGTCTCATTGCTACGTCCTTGCCAGGTTTCCCATACCAGACAAGGCTATGTCTATCTGCCGTGAGGGAAAAAAAATCTCATCGTGTAAATGATTGGTTTGGTTGACGCATATGCAAGATTTTCATCCCCATGATACATATGTTCATTGAAGGCTAGCCGCCTACCACATCATAGTTCATCATGGTCACTACACCGACCCTGTTTTTTGGTGATACCTATGTTTTGGTGGCGAAACTCATATCTATATTTGGAAGATGTGAGACAGCTCCACCGATTCTAAGTTTTTGATATCTTTTTGATCTATTATTATGGGTGGTGGTAGGTCATTTCAATCAATGACAAAACTATTGACAGTATCTACATACGCGTACTACGACTGATCAATTTATCTGCCGCACAATTATATCAATTTATTATCTGTGAGCTGTTTAGAGTCACTCTGCCATTTGCTTCCTACTGATCGTGTTGGACCAACAAGCTAAACCGCCGCACGTCTTCACTTTCCCGCCGTCTTTCATCGCTGTGTTGCATATCAACCCTTCTTTTTCTGTTCTCCCACCCATTGGACCCCTGCCGTATCATGTTTTCCTCGCTGCTCGAGCTATGGGCTGGCTAAGATGTGAAGGCCATGAGTGGTCCTCGAAAATCAATAATCCATGCTGGCTGGCTGGCTGGCTGGCTGTGCTTTTGTAAATTCTTAAACCTTGTCGATTCTGAGGTCTTGATGTTGAGTCCTTTGCGCTTGACCTGGAGACATGCAGCAGAGATCATCTTGCCCCTCATTATTCCGGCGGCACTCCATCCCGACTGGGATTAATACAAGTCTTGATAATTATCGCACAGCGGGTAAACACTTGTAATCTCAGTTCAGAGGACTTTTTTCTACCCTCGTCATTCTTGTTTTTGTTTTCTTCTTCTCCAAGTTTGTCCTGTGCTACATGCTTCCCTTTGTTCATGCGATATATTATCGCAGGAAAGTATTAAAGTTCCGTCTTCGTTGTTGAGGAACCTCCTTTTGCGGTGTGGTTATTTGACTGCGACTAAAAGTCGGCTGATCCAGCTGATCCAACAGTGTCTAACCTTGATATACGCTGACTTGAGAAACTAAAAAATTGTATATTTCCAGATACAGCACATCTTTATATCCGACTACTGCCCGCTCAGATACGCTACTTCTTCCATATGTAGGTACAACAATACCCGAATCGCTAGTTGTTTTCGAGATTCGAATCAGTATCCAGATATTGCCTTTTACATTGGCGAAGAGTTTTGTCCGGTGCAAGTCGCAAGTTAGGTATATGTTCCTACACATGATATATGTACCCAAAGTTACATAGTCTAGGTGGGCTTTGTTGATGCAAGCTCCTCTGGAGTTGACTGGTCACTCCATTCTTCAAGCCTTGAATTTACCTACACGTTCCCCTTTGCACTAATATTTTTTTTTCTGCGAGTCTGTTTCCTAGCTGTCCATCCCCAATTGTACCATTTTCTATCTTTTCTTACCCTGTGTCTGATGGCAGAGTATTACCAAATTAGTCTGGCGGTCACTTGTCAATAATCTGCCACTCATCGAATCATCACTGCTATTGATACGGTCCAAATTTCTGTCATCTGTAGGTAAAAGGTGTAAGATAGCACATAATCTGTTGGATGTTTCATAGTCTTGTCTTTCCTTACCCGCTCTAGCCCTGAATTTCTTAGATTGAATAGCACAGTACTTTGGGATGCGTTCATTGACAATTCTTTTCTCAATAAACTACACCAATCCTAGTTCCTCAAGACTATGCCGAGGGGCAGAGTTGCCGCCTATGTACTAGACATGCACAAAGCCATGCTCTATCTTTGCTGTACATTATGTATCCATACTGTATGTAGACAGTATATGCACTTTTCCTGATAGGTATTTTCTCCATGCCATGCTGAGGCAAGAGCCCAGCTATCACATTTTTTGCGAGTGGTTCATAAATGACATATTCTTTAAATTCTTTCTCTTGATTCTCTCGATTTTATGAAGACTAGGTTACATTTGAAGCTTCTATTTCTTACATCTCACCCTCTTTCCCAATGTGTTTCTGACTGTGAAACCCACAGGTCACTTCACTTCAAACTGGTCATCATCTGAAAGATAGATTCTGTCTTGTGGTCCCAGAAGAAAAATCCTCTCTACCTTGTCAGGCTTGATACCACCCGAACCTGAGCGCCGCCCATTTGACCCACTATCGATTTGAATCAACCACCTGGGTCATTGATTAAAAGGCCGTTTAGGAAGCTGACATTAAGAGCAGATAGCTGTCTACGAAGAGCTAATACCTTGACCACTCAATTACCTTATTGATATTCCATAATCTCGTGGTCAAGTTGTCTATATTCCAAAACTTATTATCAGGTTCTTCGCCGGACACACATGTAGCACATCAGATATACTGTTGTTTTGAAAAGTCAAAGAACAACTTGTATCCTGCATGTGTAGAAATCAGACCTTGATGTCTCGATTCGAGCAATTCACCACTTCCAGCATCATATAGGATAGACCCGCTGCGGCGAAACCCACCTACGTTTATTTTTGCGATCGATTTGCTTGAGTGACTTGAGCCTTGGACTTATTTCACATCGGTGTCTAACTCCTTTCCTTTGCTGGCCACCCATTTTATTTCGGCTCCAAGCCTGGTGTCTTGCATTTTGCATCCCATCGTTGCAGATTACATCTGTGCCTTTTGTGTGGCATTAACACCAACTATCAAGTTCAACGTTGTGAATCGTACTTTGTCTTTACACAACAAAACCGTGGAGCCAATACCTAGATTCTCCACTACACATCTTTGAGACTTATCTATCTAGCTCTTTCTGTCTGTGTGTGCTATAGTGTCATTCGAATACAACACTATTAAAGTGACATCGGAAGTGGTGGTCACATCACAGTCCACAGTTCAAACGTATCTGGCTACAGACGCAACTTCTCTGCACTAAGACTGCACGTAGCTATCTTTGCGTGTAGACCAGTCTAATAGACCACCCCAAGAAACACACATCCGAGCGATCAAATAAGTGGTCTCTTCTTCCATTTCTACTACATAAGTGTACTATTTTGCCTCTTTAACATATAAGTATTTATATACAATACAGCGGAGTCCTTTACTAGCGTGGACAAGCCTTTCAATTACTGAGTTCCTTTTTGGGTGTCTGCATTATAAGAAGCTAGATCTTATCGACAGGCTTTTTCAGTCTTGACGGCTATTAGATCTGGCCTTTGTCTGCATCTCACCCTTAACTCGCAGCTTGTCTCCTTCTTCCTTTTGGACTATCGCCAACTCTTTCAATCGTCGCTTTCCCTTTCGGTTTACGTACTAATAGTTTTTCAATATCTACCGGCGCCCATCAGCTGAGATTGTGCGCATAGTATCCAAGTTCTATCACTATAAGTCACATCTCATAGTTGACCGAAATCCATTGTCAATAGGTCAGCGCGCAGAACCACTCATCTTAGTCCAAGCAAAGAAACTTCACATCGACACAAGGGATTTTACAACAACCTGGACTCTGTGCACCATTCTTCACTTGTTTCCACAAGTCACATCTGATATTTCTCCATCCATCATACAATATCCCATCTACGTGTTGACCGGCTCGTTTTCTTGTGTCGCCTCGAGATTAGACACAACCTCACAAATAAGATCTTCTACCATCTCCTTGATTGACTATTATGATGACAGAGTCACTATCACAGTTTTGTGATTGAATCTTGACAATTTTGATCAAGGTCGTCCCATTTTATCACCGGTATTTCCTCTAAACAGCCAATATATCTTTCTTGATTGGGCTGGCGTTTTTTCCTTTTTATCTTTGATAGATTTTAAGGCTCGTCGAGTCTACGCTGCAACCACCTGCATTTTCAGTCTCTGGCTTTTGCACTCTGCACGTTGCCTGTATAAGCAGAGATACACCATCTACTATAACAGTTCGACGCCCTACGATTCTTTCGGTGCCTGTTTAAAAGTCTCAGAACGCCCCCACTCTGCACACCTTGGCAATTTCTCGAATTTCGACCACCCGGGCTCTGACCGGTACCTCGAGTTCTGTTCCTTCAGACGCAGGGAAACAAGATCTCTGGAACGGCTTTTGGTCCTCGGTTGGTTCTCTTGCATATCTTCCCTGGTATGAAGTCTGCACCTGCACGAGAACACTCTATTCCTGCTTTTTCAAGGGAGTTAATAATTTCCATCGTGACCGAACAGCCTCAGCTGTTAAACGCATGTTCAGCTTCCACCATCAAAAGTTCTTGTCACGCAGCTTCTGGTGAGAAAGATTAGGAGGCTGAAAGCCGACTTTGTTCACCAGGTGTTTCGCTCCACGGCAACAAAAGACTTGCCTGAACTTTTTTGTCTGGGCTTGGCAGTCTTACCTGCACCCACCCACACACACAATTATTTTCCCACGTTTCTGTAGGCTTTATTTTTATTGCAATTGACTGAGACATTCGCTACAAGGACAGTCTTGTTGAGACTTATTCTGTTTTGGTATTCTTATACCTTTCCCTTACGCCTTACGGATCTTCTCTCATTCAGTGGAACTCACCTTAGTGTGAATACATTTAACTCCTTCGTCACATCCATCCATCGCCATGCCTCGTCCCAAGAAGCCCGGCGCACCGGAACCCAAAAAAAGAAGTCGCAATGGCTGTTGGTATGTTTCACCCCAATTTCTCGGGACCCTTGGTATTTACTGATAATTTTATAGGCCATGCAAAGGACGTAAAGTCAAGTGTGGAGAAGAGCGGCCCCATTGCATAAAGTAAGTCCATCCGATCAGTAACACTTGCTAATGATCATCGTATGCAACAACTAACAAAACATAGCTGTCAACGGATCGGAGAAACATGTGATTACAGCATTCGCTTGAATTGGGATGGCCGCCGTGGCAAGCGTGTATCAGATTCCGGTTTTGACAGCGGGTCTCCGCTATCGCCGAACAAAACTCGCAGAGAGTTCACCATCATCAACCAGGTCATCAACTCTCCGACCACCCCAGTTCAAGTAACAAGGTCTCCAACCAGCCAGGTTGGTACTGCTGGGATCATGGACTTCAACCTGTTCAAGAGTCCAGTGGAAAATACCATGTTCAAAAGCCCTGGCAATGACTGCTTGCAGTCACCAATATCTGCAACCTTTGGTGACTCTGGTGCGTCCCGTAAATTCCCTTCCAATATTCACAGAGTCCCGACTTCACCAGATTCACCCAAAACCTTTGGCCAGTTTGGAGAGTCATCTTCTTCATCAACAACGTCTCTGGTCAAAGATGTCAAGCCCCGGCCATCACGATCTTCGACCAATGACGGAACAATGTTTTCAAGTTTTCAGGCTACGATCCATTACACTCCTCCAACAGGCCAACAACTATTACCTATTGTCCCCAACCATGATGTGGAAATGAGTTATGGTGGCTACACGCAATCTCGTCATGCATCATTCTCACACTCTCACAGCCCCAACCTTCGCCACCTCGAAGAACCTTCCCCTATCACCCCGGCCCAAAGTAGTTCAAGTGACGAAGATGTACATATGACCAATTCGGCTCACATGGTTCCGTCTCCACCAACTATTCAGCATGCTTCACATCATTCTTCGCATCACACCCATCATCAAACACCTACTACCATTCATTCAACACCAACTGCCAGGGTCGACGTCAACTCCTTGCTATCAGAAACCCCGATTGCCTATCCGGAAAAGAACTTTCCTATCCACGTTTCCTGGAATGAAGTCCATCTCTGGGACGAGCGCAGGGTGCAGGGGCAATCCAAACCTGAAGACTTGTTCTTTTTCGGGTACGATTTGGGACGCAAAGATAGAGACTTAGAAAACGATGATCTTCATTCGATTGTGCCAGAGTTGCCCAGCGGGGAGATCAAAGCAGAGAGCCCGCCTAATGCTCAGGACATGCGGGTCTCTTCCGCCTGGTGCACAATGCCAACGACTACGGCGGATGGGGGGGAGTATTACAGGGAACCAGTCAAGATTCTGATTCCGCGCAAGTTTATGCCACTGCCGCCAACCTTGGCGGCAAATCCGATGCATCTTCTTTACTTCCATCATTTTCTTAATCATACAGCAAAGGTATTAATGCCATACGATGATGCTGAAAGGAATCCCTATCGGGCTGTTCTGCCAGAGATTGCTATGGCTGAACCACATCTTCTGAGTCTCCTGTTGGCATACTCAGCATCACATAGAGCTCGTGTCCTCGGTCATAAAGAGCCAGAAGTTCGCATGGCGAAGTGGGTAATGGAAGTTCTACCTCAATTGAGCGCCAGTTTTCCCGCTGATCACAGCAAGGCATCTATTGCGTGTCTTGCGTCGACAATCATGTTGGCTTCTTTGGAGATTATCTCTCCGAACGCGTTCGGATCTCAGATCGGGTGGCAGAGCCATCTCAAATTTGCCCGTGGAATGATGATGAATCGCCGGTTATGGCGTCCAGATACCAAGACCAAGCAGGGAGAATGCTGCGCTTTCCTGTGGAGTTGGTTTGCGTATCTTGACGTATTGGGTAGTTTAAGCGGGGGAAAATGGTCAAAAGAAGTATCACCTCGGTGGGCGGAGTACTACACCAGCATCAGCGATGATCCGCAGGTACTGGATGAGATTGATTGTATTATGGGTTTTTCAATCAGATGTACTGGCCTGCTAGCTCAGGTTTCAGACTTTTGCCAGCGGTCCCTGCCATATCGCTTTGACGAGAACAACAATCTTAACCCCAACTGGGTCCCCGAGCCGAGGATGCTGGAAGAGGGAGAGAATCTAGACAGGCTCCTAGTCCAAAGTCTCCACGTCAACAACCGGTTCTGTGAGCATATTCGGCCCGGTAGTGTGGATCGCCGCAGTCTTATGGAGATTTTTGCGACCAACGAGGCATTCCATTGGGCGGGATTGGTCCATTTGCGTAGGAGAGGGCTGAACAAGCCGCAAACTGACCCGGCAGTGACGTCAGCCATCGGGGAGATTATGAGATGTATGGATATAATTCGCCCGGGTGGCACGGGCGAGACCGGATTCTTGTTCCCAATGTTTACGGCCGGATGTGAGACACTGGAGCCTAGGTTCCGGGCTGAAATTGACCGGCGTTTCAATAATGTTGAAGCACACGGCATGAAGCAGGTAGGTTTTCCCCTGAGTCGCTATATTCTATCATTGGTCACCGTTGTTAACTTCTACATAGGTATCTCAGGCTAGGAAATTGTTACGAAGGGTCTGGGAACTTGGAGTCCCATGGGAGACTTTGATGAAAGATGAGTTTATCGGTTGAGAGAGTAGCTGTCTTGTGTTTATGATTTGTGTTATTCTTTTGGTGTTTTTGCGTTTTTCATTCTGGTATTTTGAGGGTGGAGATCAGTCCTAGTCAACGGTTATGTTGCATGGGAACTTTCGGTGTATTTTTTGTGTTTCCTGTTTTCCCTTTCCATTCTTGTTGTTTTGTCTTTTTTTCCCTTCTTGCGTCTCCTTTTTCACTTCTTTTACGATTCCTTTGCCTACTGTTGTTGACGTCGTCGTTGGACTGATCATCGTTTTGCCACCAACCTCAAATATTACCACCAAAAAATTAGTTGAGTTCGTACATTTTGTCACGTAAAATGTTATTTTGCCTCATATATCATATAACAGTGTGCTAAATTATGGTTAGAGTTCATGCTTTGGGTCCATGAAACACCTGCCATTCATAACCCTCTATTCTATCTAGCTGAAGAGATGTTGAAAAGATTATAATTATGATGTACGAGCAATGTTAGTGTTTTGTGATACTTGGGGTTAAATTCCCGTATTAACCCTACCAATTGGCTGCCCCTCATTGCACCCTGTCCGTGTAAAGTAGTCGATGGATCCACGCGCTAAAACGCGTGTAAACCCTTAGCAACACGCTGACCCCTCAATAGAACAACATTGATTTTTGTTTATAATAAGTCTAAACTGCCAGGGCTAGCCATTTCTAGTTTGGAGACTGACTATATATTGACAAGTTTATCATAGATTGAGGATAGACCTCTGGTTTCGGATTGATCCTGAATTCATTGACGCTACAGACAGAACAAATTGATCGAGTTGTGTTGTTTTGGAAGCTTTACTAGTTGATCAGTTCTGACGTCTTATCCGAGCCGATACGCACTACGACCCTGTAACCAGAACTTGAAATCCCGGGAGATATTTGCGACACTTCAATAGCCCAAGGACCTGTTTTCATAACTCGGATCACAAAATATGTCCAACAATCAGACCCCGCGTCGGTCTGCTCGGAATATCAGTCAGGGGGCCACCCCCTCTGACTCTGCGGAGACCCCCAGACTGCCGTCTCACATGGCGTCGAGTCCTATGTTCTTTGAGAGTTCACCGGCTCCGCTGAATGGTCCAGCGCCCAGTTCCCCGTTGCGGGAAATGACACAATCGCAGAGTATGGGGGATCGGACTCCGAGAGCTAGCCAGAACAGATCCATCAGAGGTAAGATAGCTGGGAATAAAAACTCGGACCATAAAGAATGCGGCAGTTAACATGGGTTCATGATAGATTCTTCCCCCGTCGACTACCCCGCATCTTCAAGCCCTGGTCGGTCCATTCGTCAGTCTTCGGGCATCCATTCTGATGGAAGTGGCATGTTTGTTAGCCAAGATGATACCCCCCGCCGTCCCATCGCTGTTACTCCGGCTTCCTTCAACCAACGGCCCCGTCCTATTCCTGGAAGTGCCAGTACACCGTTCATACCGCCTTCGACGCCCGGGGGCGAAATGCCGGGCGCAAGGACTGAGATGGAGACGGATGACGAGGCGCTAATCTGGGGTACTACGATTGACTTGAATATGACTAAGTCCTGCATTCTTCAGTTCTTGCGTGAATTCCAGCCGCGAATGCGCATGATCAAGGAGGGTATGACAGATGCAGAGATTGCAGAGACGCCAGGCGCTATGGATAATACTTACATGGAGGAGATGCAGTTGATGCTGGAGATGGGTGGCGAGACATTGCCTATTAACATTGTGGATCTCAAGGCTTTTCCCGGTGGTGATATTTTGGCGAAACAGACAATCAATTATCCCCAGGAGATGGTTCCTATCTTCGACCAGAGTGTCAGAGATATCATGGTTGCGCTTGCAGCACAGGAAGATCAAAGACGTTCGCGCGAGAGGATGCAGCAGGTGCATAACCCCACATCCGAGTTTGGCTCTGACATTACGACTGGCCGCCACCAGTCTTTGGAAGAGCAGGTCAACATGGTGCAATATGCTGTCAGACCGTACGGTATGGACTCTGTTACTAACATGCGGTCCCTGAACCCTTCGGATATCGACAAGTTGATCACCATTAAGGGTCTGGTTATTCGTGCCACCCCCATCATTCCTGACATGAAGGCGGCGACTTTCCAGTGCGACCTCTGCGGCAACAAGACTATTGTCCAGAGTGAGCGTGGTCGCATTACGGAACCTACCGAATGTAAGGATGGCTGCAATTCTAGGAACTCGATGCAAATTCAACACAATAACTGCTTTTTTGAGGATAAACAGATTCTTAAGCTGCAGGAGACACCCGATGATGTCCCTGCCGGACAGACTCCTCACTCTGTCTCGGTTATCCTCTACAAGAACTTGGTTGATATCTGCAAGGCTGGTGATCGTGTTATCATCACTGGTATCTACCGTGCCTCTCCGGTTCGTGTCAACCCTCGTCAGCGCTCTATAAAAAGTGTCCACAAAACCTATCTTGATGCTATTCACATCGAGAAAGTTGACAAGAAGCGCATGGGCATTGATGTTAGCACTCTTCTTCCAAGTGAAGAGCCTACCGAGGCCAACCCTCATGTCCCTGAGACTCGGCCTATCACTGCCGAGGAGGAAGCTCGTATTCGGGAGGTTGGTTCCCGGCCTGATGTCTACGATTTACTCTCTCGGTCGCTTGCTCCATCTATTTATGAGATGGACGACGTCAAGAAGGGCATCCTTTTGCAATTGTTTGGCGGTACCAATAAGACTTTCGAGAAGGGTGGTAGCCCCCGGTACCGTGGTGATATCAACATTTTGCTGTGTGGTGACCCGTCTACCTCCAAGTCTCAAATGCTCGGCTACGTCCACAAGATTGCCCCTCGTGGTGTGTACACTAGTGGTAAAGGTTCTTCCGCTGTCGGCTTGACAGCGTATGTTACCCGTGACCCTGAGACCCGCCAGTTGGTCCTAGAGTCTGGTGCCCTGGTTCTGTCTGATGGTGGTGTCTGTTGCATTGATGAATTTGACAAGATGAACGAATCTACACGGTCGGTGCTGCACGAAGTCATGGAGCAGCAGACTGTTTCCGTGGCTAAGGCGGGTATCATTACTACTCTCAACGCTCGTACCAGTATTCTGGCTTCGGCTAATCCAATCGGGTCTCGGTATAACCCTAATCTTCCGGTGCCGCAAAACATCGATCTTCCGCCGACGCTTCTTTCCCGTTTCGATTTGGTGTATCTGATTTTGGATCGCCCTGATGATAAGACTGATCGTCGCTTGGCGAAGCACATTCTCTCTTTGTATCTTGAGGATACCCCGGATCATGCGCCTACCGAAAACGAGATTCTTGTAAGTATCATCAGGCATGAAATCACCTAAAGTGAGCTTTACTGACATAACAACTATAGCCTGTCGAATTCCTGACCTTGTACATCTCCTACGCTCGTAACAAGATCCACCCCAAAATCACCGATGGTGCTTCTGAAGAACTTACCAATGCCTATGTTGAGATGCGTAAACTTGGCCAGGATGTCCGCGCAGCTGAGAAGCGTATCACCGCCACGACTCGTCAACTAGAGTCAATGATTCGACTTTCCGAGGCTCACGCAAAGATGCGCTTGTCTGAGGAGGTTACTCGTGAAGACGTCATTGAGGCTTACCGTCTGATCCGCTCTGCGCTGAAGACTGCTGCCACTGATTCTCAGGGTCGCATTGACATGAGTCTACTGACCGAGGGTACCAGTGCGGCGGATAGACGTCACAAGGAGGAAATGAAGACGGCCATTCTGGGTGTCATTGATGAAATGACTGCTTTGGGAAACACAGTAAGATGGGCGGAGATCCCCAGAAGATTATCAGAGGCACTCAATGCGCAGGTAGAGACTAGTGAATTCAATGAGTGCATGCGTTCGTTGGAGATGGAGGGTGCGATCAATGTGGTGGGCGAGGGTGCACGGAGGACTGTTAGACGAATCGTGGGGAATTTGCTGTAAATGGTGGGATGATTTGACCATGTTAATTAATGTAGAGAATGAGAATACTATCCAACCGAGTCCCTCCAAAACCTAGCCCGTATCTCTTATTCATTGCCAAGTTCCATCCGAGCCGTTGTCATCCTCGGAACGTACCGACCGCTGTCAGTATACTTATGGCCTCCAATTTTGGAAGCTTACCCCTGCAGCTCTAGAAAACGAAAGGAACCCGCTCATTACAATGCAACACTATAACTGGATCCCCGGTCTTCACACTGGAGGGACCTATTGGCTATCCAGGTCGCCGTATCGACCGAGTCAAGACGTGCATTGACTGGTTGGTTGTGGCTCATGGAATTGAGTTGCTGTTGTCTCCTTTTTGCGCATATTGTGATTTAGATTAAGTGGTGCGCTAGGTATGTATAGATGTTGTTATTTGGTCGTTTCAACCTCTGTCGGGGCGGTTCGGTATAAATTGACAAGACCACCCAATTGAGAGTGCTAACGTAGCCTTGTATTTGTATAGTTAGTTTCTATACATCACGACTACCAGTCGCGCAAGACACAGCGTGCCGATACTTCTTTTTTTTTTCTTCCTTAACCAATATATGCTTGATTCCTTAATCCCAATTCGAAACCAAGACACAATGCTTCCAATTCGCTTGCCATTGGCAGCCGCTATTCGCTCTGTCGCTGCTCCCAAGGTTACGGCGGCGTCGTTCCGGTCGATGCGCTGTGGGTACTCCTCGGTGCCCCCGCGGGTGAGGAAACAGGGTATGAGCGTGTGGCCGTTTGTGAGTTTGGTGGTTGTGGGTACTGGGGCTTATGTTGCGTTGGTGAATCAGCGGAAAGGTGAGTTGAGGGGGCGAGTGTGATTGTGTGTGTATGTGGATATGTATGTGGATATGTATGTGATATGTCTGAGGTGCTCGAGTGACGTGATGGTGGGTGGTGTGATAGTGCCACGGGGGTGTTGTATGTGGAGAGTTGAGGAGAAAGAGGGGGGGGGGGGGGGGGGATTTCCCTATAAGTACAACTACATACTCAGCGGTGGTCGATTTTTCCTACGTGTGAATTCCTCCTCGAGATCCTCAACTAATAACTTTCTCCACAAATCCCTACAGAACTCGCCGAACAACGAATCAAGATGACCGAACAACGTGCTGCTACCCACGAAGCCGCTGTCAACACTCCCTTGGTCACTGGCGCCGCGTTCGACCCCTCCAAAGTTACTGTCTTCTTCGTCCTTGGCGGTCCCGGTGCCGGCAAGGGAACTCAATGCGCCCGCCTTGTTAAGGAATATGGCTTCACCCACCTGTCGGCCGGCGATCTTTTGCGCGCTGAACAAGAACGTCCTGGCTCTGAGTACGGCCAATTGATTAAGGATTACATTAGAGATGGCAAGATTGTCCCCATGGAGGTGACGATTAAGCTGCTGGAGAATGCCATGCGCGAAGCGATGGGTAGTGGCAAGGATGTCGATTTGAAGGGCCGCTTCTTGATTGACGGGTTCCCGCGCAAGATGGACCAAGCCGTCAAGTTCGAGGAGAGCGTCTGCCCGGCCAAACTTGTTCTTTTCTTTGAGTGCCCCGAGAAGGAACTGGAGAGGCGGTTGCTGGAGAGAGGGAAGACCAGCGGTCGCTCGGACGACAACATTGAGTCTATCCGCAAGCGGTTCCGGACATTCATTGAGACGAGTATGCCGGTGGTGGACAACTTTGCTAAGGAGGGGAGAGTTGTGCGGATTGATTCGCGCCTGCCGGTTGACGAGGTCTATAAGACTACCATTGCTGAGCTGACTAAGAAGGTTGGCAAATTTTAAGGGAAGGGAGTTAGATGGGTTTGTTCCTTCTTTAATTTACACAACATATAGACATTGATTTCGTGTGACGAGTCCCGGGTGGGTTAGCAGTCTTCGGGGTCATCGACACTTTTATAATTTACTGGTTCCTCATTATATTGTACAACCTTGGAGCATATTTGGGGTGACAACTATATGTTTATCATGGCAGTAATGCGCTGATAGATAACACGAGGTTATCATAAGCCACAGAATTTTGGTTGACTTATCATGGACCCATACAAACTGCAATTTGATGAGCTTAGGAAATCTCTTGACAAGGTTCCGGTCTTGGGAAATATATCTCTATGAATGTGGACATCTTTATGTACTATAAAACTATGGAATTTCCAATGTTATGACGGTAAATATTCTTGAGGTGAATTGCAAATACATCATCAGATAGATGACCGATATTGAACAATATAGAGAATAGCATAAAAAGCTCACAGAACTTGATATACAAATCAGTTACGAGGTAACATATGCATACGGATCATGACTATGATAACACTTCTAAACCGTTCACATGTTTCCGAGATGGTCATAAACTTCGATCAAGACTTGGCTATCACTATTTGGTTTACTTTGCTTGAATGAAATCCAACACTGAGCTCGATGGTACCAACTTCAATTGAAATGATACATTAGAATCTAACTAGAGCATAAGTCTTATAAAGTTAATATAGTTCAGAAGAATGCTGTACGCAAAACAGAAGAACTATGAAGAGCTACCAATTTCTCCAATAATCCCAGCAGATGTAGTAGGTTGAAAGAAAAAATATCAATACATAGACACAACAAGAAAAGAAGAGTCCAGTCATATAATAAATGCAGCATTCTCAAGAACACACGCAGAAGTATACTATTGACAATCACATGATCCCTCGAGTTAACCAAGAAAATCGTCCACTACAACGCTGTCGCTCTCCATGCCACAAATTGTACCTATGCCACCCTTATCCAGATGGTCCGTGAATGCACGTAAAAAGAGGAAAGGTCTGCGTTTGGAAGCTTGTGTTCTAACATAACCATAGTGTCCATCTGCATGTTGAGCATTTTCCGAAGATCATGGAGTAATTTCTTGAAGCGTGGTCTCAGATCTCCAAGACCCACACAGTAAAAGGTCGAAGGCTGCTCGGTAGGACCCCCATCGAAAAGCTTTGCAGCATCTTGAAATATTTTTTTGGAGAAGCTCGTAGTTGGCAACAATGCTTGCAAAGTAACTTTCAATGGCCTTCTTTTGTGAAGATGTTTCTAGGGCTGCAGTAATGGCCAGAAAAAAGGGGGTTGCGTGTTCAAAGTCTCCCGGAGCCCGTAGTTCGTCTAGACATGCACATGGATCATCATCATCATCCATGCTTCACTTTCAGAACGTCTCTCCAGGCTACTTTAGGATTCACCTGATGATGGCTTATCATCCGAGGATGATTCTTGTCGGGGCATTTCGGACGCTTAGCTTTCCGTTGCAGTCATGTTAAATGGGAATATGTATAGCCTGGAACAGAGTTGGAGTTAGTAAACAAAGAAAGGTCTGCTATAAGTATTAGATTACCAATTTACTAACTTTTGATAACAGTACCGATTATGTCTTCTTCAATGCATGTGTAGTCGTAGTCTTGACTGCATTCGCGAAGCTATATGGAGGCACGATGTACGAAAACAAGAAAATAATATTGCAAATAGGTCATGGCCTTGTTATATCTAGTTCACACCTAGAAGCATACAGCAGGAAACAGAATTGGCAACTTCCTCTCTCGGTATTACCACTGCGGAATCTACCTCGATAGTGTTACAACTTGAAATCTGCTCGTCACATGTTAAAGTCTAATATTTCGTCTTTTAGTTATGTTGCAACATTGGTTTACAACTTGCACATATGAATCATGTGACAGATGGCTTCACATTCTAAATATTAAGCTGTTCTTGATTTTGCGAACCACAGCTGGGATTTGCGATTCAGAAATAACGTGCTGTACTTTGGTTTAGAACGAATAACTGCCAGACAAAAATTCTAACCTCCCTCTATCCTGAACTTCCTAGAAAATATATTGAAGATATATTCCAGCCAGCTAAAACTCATAAAATAACACAATGCCCCAATGCCGCGTGTGACTATAGATCAACAAATCATTATTGTAATGATGTAGAATGCTATGATTCATCTTCATCTCAAATATTAACTAACCAGGGTGGAATGATATTCTCAAGCTTTCTATGTGCCATAGCTTGTCCATAACTAGATACTAGTCGTCTTACTTTGCCTATGTCCGTTATTTCCCAAAATAGACAAACGCAAACAATATAGGGTTGGGGTTTACACTCACAACTAAATAACCAAGATCACGGCAAAAGCAGAAAATTATATATACTAAGAAGCTTTGTTGATAATTCCTGATGTACACTTGGGTAGGACACGAAGTTGAACCACTCTCTATCACTAGTCTATCAGAAGTCTTCTTATCCACCGATATCCGAATGTGAATACATACCTTCCAGCCATTGCAGACAAAAGGAGAATTATCAGAAGAACAAAGAAAATCTTGAACAAACCCTCCGCATTAGTCATGCAAATATACAGTTCCTGCGATGACAGTCGATATTTCCACATGATGAGAAAGTAAAAATACAACGTTTCGAACTGTTTAAGTTCAAGCTTCTTTGTGATATTGTCAACATGACTGTCTAATATCTTCATTTCAGCCAGAACATCAGTTTTGTATGTAATATGCCGTTGGTGCCGAGTCTCGATTTTACAAAATACCCTTTGTAATCGACTTTATACTGGCATTCTTCGAATAGACATGGTAAATGACTAGTCGAAACAGTGTGCTTTTTGTAATTGTCGTAGTCTTTCTGACAATTGTGGACATTTTGGAAGAAAACTCGATATGTATCTATTTCAAGGTCATTGTCTTCTTTAGCGTGTGTCGTTGAAGGATTTGACTTAATCTTTTCACTCGAAGATTTGGTGTCGGGACCTAGTGATGCAGTGTGGGATGATTCGGCGTTCGATGGTACTACGCTCGAGGGGCACTGTGAGTCCCGCACATCGATCTAGCTAAAGTCCCATCAGGTGTTAGACATTTGATATCATTATTCGGATTTTCCCTCAGTTAAAGATCATGTGTCAACAACTTTCGGCTTTTCACTGCTGTCAGCAATCATCTTGAATTCGGCAATGTGATCCGACTTGGTGATATTGGTTTGGGTGACTGTAGTAGAAATGATACTTCTGCTGAAAAAAAAAATGAAAGATAGAATTTGACGTCAAAATGCGGTAAGAAAAAGATCATAGTGATAGATGGACAATAGGTGCAAAGTGAAGAAAGTCTCAAATGACGGGACTTGACGTATCGAATAAAAGCTGTATACAATATGTCTGATAGGAACCACAATTGGACGAGCAGTATGGAGGCTTCAATATTAGAAACGAGGCTTGATGTTGAATTTCCACTTAAGTCGTAGTCTCCAGATGGAGAAGATAGTATTCGAAGTGGTTGCGTGATGTCAGTAGCACATCTATCTAGCGAGGCTTCAAGAAATTCACATACACAACAATCACATAGAATACCTTCCTCATTGAAACAATATCACATGACTAGGTGTTAATATAACTGTGGAACACATTTCTTAGTATCATGAGTCCATGAATGTGATGGTTTTTTATAGATTATCTACGTAAGTTAAACCGGCAATCTCGGACAGACCTAGCGTATCCTGCTCAATACGTTTGGGACTGGTTACATGCATTGTCCTACGAAGAGTGATCCATTTTCATGATGCAATCAACCACTACCACTACATTCTAGCTTAAGAACACGATGAATAGTAATTTGATCAATATTGTGATACGATCGATATTGGCCTGAAGCCCAGCAACAGCGCCCTAGGCATGCAAGTTATGAGAATAAGCGGACCAATTTCGATGATCTTCCTGCATCCGCTTGATTGATTCATATATAACGGTCATGTTCATGTGGTTACTACTGCTTTGCTTGATTCGAAAACGTTCGATCTTTAGCCGGACAACAGTAGATTAGTACTCCGCTTCCAAAGTCTTCAATGACATGGCAATAGCTTTTTGGTCCTTAGATGAGATCCATGTGGCCTTGGTGTTATTGGTGTATAATTATTGGTACTTATTGTAAAACTTTGCTTTGGTATGTTCATATTTGTCCTGGGCGACAATAATAAATGCGATGCTACTTGCAGGCATGTTGATAACTCTATCAGCATCGTCTCTCGTTGGGTTTTGGCTGTCACTTTCGGGGTCAGTGGAATACTGAATTTCCGTTACAGGAAGATGAGCTAACGCGATGTCGGTTGCGGATGAGACTTCACTAGATTTTCACATGGTTAGATAGTGCACTATTAGATGTATCGACCACACCATGAATAGGGCTGCATATATTGAGGACTTTCAACAGGAGTAACACACACAGGCCTTTGTAATTCAGTATCCACAGATCCATTTTCCGACGGCGGATAAGAAGGCGGATCGGCGAATGGGTTCATCGTTGAATCAAAGTCTCAATATAACCTGTACCTAGAATAAACAGGTTGTTAATGAACAATTGATAATGGCCACGTTGAGATGTATAGTTCCTTGGGGGCCCGTCACTCACCAAAGCCCTACCGGCAATATTAGATCCTCAGTCATGTTTCTGTTGCTGGTGCTGAGGCTGTTATCCATCATGCTGAGTACAGTATTACCAAAAAGTCCTTTCCAGCTGTGAAATACCTGTCTTCAGTTTGTTTTCTTGCTTATTTTCTTTTACTTTGGTTTTGCATTGTTCTAGGGGGCGGTGGTAAAAGCTATCAACTATCGATATCCTGACTTGTGGCATTTCTTCAATAATTTTCCAGACACACCACCGAGATTGTAACGGCCATCTCACGAGATAATGATAATAGCTATATACAATAAATCATGGCCAAGTTTCAGTGCTTTAGAGCGTAAGTCGATGATCATAACAACAAGACAAATTGATATGATTAAAACTATTATAATCAATGAATCTACACAGCACTGGAGGTCCCCGATACTCGAGTCAATCACGCTAATATAATATGATGGCTCCGGATTAATCACTATCTCTTCGTTTGCCTTGTATCCAGATGCACACTAGCAATTGGCCACATGACCTGGTACATGGCTACACATCTATCCCTCTTCCGCCTTCTTCATATTCTGCATTTTAATTTCATTGTTAGCATTAACCCGGGAGTCCCTGAGCTTCATACACTCCAGAACCAGATTCTTGATATTTTTTTTTTCAATCTAGTCCAGTCTACCTCTGGATGCTGGACCGGATGAAGGAGAGTTACCATTCTAATAAAGCCATTGACCAAGGTCCGACGAGGAAGCCCACAGCTATATTTGTAGTTGGGGCACCATTACTGACTGACGGTGCTGGCTGTGAGGTTACACCAAGTCTCTATGCCATGTAAACAGACTGTTTTCCATCAGGGCAAATATTTACCGACAAGTTGATAGGAGCAGAGGTCCCCTTTGGCTGAGAGGAGCTGACATCATGAGTCAGAGAAGTGTCTGACGATGCTGTCAGGGGATCATCTCGAGCATCCACAACAACTGGGTTGCTGGAGCTGGAAGATGAGCACGACGGTCCAAGTTGGCAAGAAATGCTCAGCATCGTGTCGTGGCTCTCGGTCACACTTGTATTACAATCATCGTCGAACGGGTTGCAAAAAATAATCGCCATATTGTGAATCAAGAGTGCCAATAGAAGTCCAGTTGGACAACTTATCATGTTTTCTGTTGATGCTATAGCGGGTCTCACTTCCTCGTATAACCTTATTAGCGTCGGCTCGAGGTCAATTGTTGGATGTAGACTTACCTATAAGTGCTGTTGTTGCTCCGGTATGGTTCCATGGAGTCTGGAACAGCTTCTTCAAAATGTTCTAGTTAGATAAGAGCAATTTTCTGTTCGTCAAATGTCTCGTGTTATATGATGACTGAGATTTGACGCAATATTGAAGTTCGATAGACATGAGAAAAGTAACTGTTGGTATTAGATGAATTAACTGTTGAGATTGTAAACCGACCCAATTTGATGGAATTCCGTTTTCCGTAATTCAATTGCAGAGGTAATTGGGGTTTCAGCTCATCTATACCCCGCAATCCGGATTTACATCTATGGATCAACCATGAGTGACATCGGAACTTTCCATTGGCTAATCATTGAAAAGTTGAGTTGCGTCTGAAATTTAGTAGAAATTTTAATTAAATATTACGTTATTCTCCGGCATACAATCCGTCCTCACCTGCTCCAACCACCAATCAATCATCGGATGACCCAGCCCAGTCCCCCAACTACCCTACCCAGAGCCGACCGACTCAGTTCCGTCTGAATATCCCACCCAGGTTGCCATTTCTTATCTTTAACTTCAGTAGACTCTCCAAATTCACTTTCTGATTCATACTCCGAGACGGCCCACCCGACTTTCCCACGTGCAGTTGTGTCCCCGACAAATGCAGGCCAAAGGACAACGTGGCTGTCCGACACTACTTCGGCGATATATCTCGAGTTAGACTATGGTTTCATGTTGTTTACCTTGTTTTAAAAACTTGTCCTATTACAGACTTCGTAACGTAATTATATCCACTGATAAGTATAAATGTGGTAGACTTCGAATAGGAAGGCTTACTTGGGTCAGATGCGGCTTGAGGAAACGGAACTCAGCGCGTTAACAAAAAGTGAGACTTATGGCGAAACCTCTGATGGCATTGAAAATGTGATGATGATTGACAAAACTTACGTTGGCTGTCACTCTAACACACTACAGCAGACACGATATCTTTGGAAATCCTCATCGTCAGCCCGTCCACTTACCCTACTTGACGAACTCGAAGGAGCAACTACCCGTAGTATAAGGCAATTTCAAAAACTTATTTCCAACATCATTATTACTCAACCACTTCTAATTGGACACATAGTAATGCCTCTGAGGCATAACTTTTCATTAGAACCATCAACCTGTACGTCAAGATGTCGATCTGGATCACGACTTACGCAACCCCTACTTGATGTAACAATGTTCCTGGTCCTGGTTGATCTTGGCATGGTAGAGAAAATCAGTTTCCCTAACTTGGTATCAGATGGCATTGACAGACAAGATGTGCCTTTATAACCGCAACTTGGTACTTGTAGTAATAAGTAGTATCTAGAATGGGAGTATATATAATTTATGCATCATTCAAGGATTATCTATCAATGTGGCATCATGAATCATTGCTGGGAGTCTTAATAATTATAACCCTGTAAACTATATAACCCTAAGGATAATATTACAGGAGGGAACTTGAACCTTCAAAGCACAAGCTGCATCTTGTTGCTAATCTTATCAACACTTTCAAGCTTTTTCAGCGTTATCCACACACATCCCGTGCTTCGCGTGCCTTAATCACATCTCCTCCAGACTGTTCCATCGAATGCTCTGTCTTCTCCAGTTCTACCCTCAGCTTGTCTGCCTTTTCGCCTCTCCATCTCATCCCCCTCACAATAACAAAGAATGAGGGAATGAAAGCCAAAATATACAATCCACCAATGATGGTGAAAGTCCACCCGGCTCCAATTTTATCTATCAACGGGACAATGGCAGCAGTTGCACCAGCTCCAACAAGACAACGTGCAATATTGTTGGCAGCAGCGGCAGAGGCGGCCTGTTTGCGGTTGATGTCGACAATAATGGCGTTGGTCGTGTTGTTGAAACCAATAATGCCCACACCAAACAAGAACATGAGAACACACATGACCGCAGTGTGGGCTTTTTTATACAGGGCCCAACCCCAAGCAAAATGGGAAAGGGTGGCGAGTAACAGAAGCGGGATGCCAACTTCATAGCGAACACGTTCGATAGGGAAGTTCTCGAGCGATTCTTGTTTTGATTGCTGATAAGGGCGTCCGAGGCGTTTGCAGTGGCGTGCATAGTTCTTGTCCATAAGGTACCCCATGCCATAAGATGCCACAGTAGAGCCAGCGGCAAGAGGAAGATATATAAGGCCAGTCTGCGCCTCGTTGAAGCCGTAGTTTTTGGTAAACTCAGATGGGATAGACGAGGTTAACATGTAGAATCCAGCAAACACGGCAGAGCTGGAAAGAAGTATCAGGCTTAGTTCTTTGTCGACTATGAGACGCAGTGTTGGCATCGGGTTCGGCCAGGACAATTTCCTTTGTTCGGGTTTTGCCTCCGTCGTTGCGTCACCACGTTCCAGGTCGGTTTGAGCTTTATGTACGTTAATAGCCGTCTTCAGCAGAGCAACACCTGTCTGGTTGAGCCCGGGTGGTGTAATCGAGCCATCTCCAACAAGATGGCGAGCGGTTTCAGGCATGATCAGCATAAAAGGAACGATGAAAACGCCTGCCAAAATTGACAGAAACCAAAAGATGGCTCTCCATCCCAGGTACTGGGAAATGACACCGCCCAGTACAGGACCAATGGCTGGAGCCAGTACTATGGGCAACGACGTAAGACCAACAAATCTCCCACGTTCTGCAGATGTCACAATATCAGAAATAACGGCAAAGGATAAAGCCACGGTAGTGCTGCTTCCGGCAGCTTGTATGCAACGCAAAACAAGCATGGCGGCATAGTTTGGAGCAAGGGCCAACCCAATGTTGGCAGAAATGAAAATGAGGAAACACATCATATACGCAGGGCGCCGACCAGCAGTGTCGGCGAAATTTCCCATGAACATTGGCGTGAGACCTTGGAAGATCATGTAAGTAGTGATGGTCAAGTTGGCCTCAGTGTCACTAACATTGAACTCTTTCGCTATGCTCGTCAAGGCTGGGAAGTAAATCTGCTGGGTCATTGGTGAGAAGAACGCTGCTATAGATCCTCCGATTACAATCCATCGTTTTGTCCACATAGAATGTATGCTGTATGGGGCTTCTCGGGCGTTTTCTAACAGCATGCCATCTTGAACCTGGGATGAGGGTTGTTTCGAATCCGGATTTGTTGATGATACAGGCTGGGGAGCCGGTGAAACTTCGTCGGGAATCGGGTTCGGTATTGTAACTGATGATACTGGGACTGATGGTTCACCGGACGGTTGGCCGGTTGAGGTGAAGTTCTGAGGTGTAGAAGGTTGAGGATGTGCTGTGGTTTCAGTGGTGTTTGGCACCGTTTTGGGTTCAACGACAGTAGTGATACTTGATGATTCATCTTTTGTCAAACTATTAGGCAACCAATGTTTTTTAACCATGGTGGATGTTCGTGATCACCTCGGAATATAGGTAAAGGATGTAGATAGAATGAATGATATTGTGGTAATAGGCACAATAAACGATAGTTGCGATAGCCGAAGTTAGAGCCAAAGTGACTCTCGATTACACAGATAATAGAGATAGCCGATCGATAGTCAGTATGGCATAAATGATTGAGTATAAATTAAGAAATCAAGTCGGTGAAGATTCTCCCAGAGTCAACTGTCAACACAAGGTTATATTATTTCATAATGTATTAAAAAGGAAGGAGCGAACGTGCTCACGTTCAAATACAACTACCAAAATAGGAGGCCTATCAAACAAAAGTCACAGCATAACGGGCTAGAATTTTGTGGGGGGCGGAGGTATGGTATCTCATCACGGCCGATTTACTGATTGTCACGCACTTTGAGGATGCACTTACAAGGTATGTGGCTCCGGTGGACAGTGATTCGTTTAGATCGGACTTTGAATTTCCTAAACTCCGGGTGTAAGGATGTAGTTAAGTAGGCACGACATATATATGGCCACGTTTTGATCCTCAAATATAAAGACATTGCCGGCTCCATAAATCGGCATCCGGTTCACGGTTCTATGGGTTTTCTGTGGAGACACGGCCGCACTGTATATGCGGGATTGAGTGTCTTATCATCACGGGCAGTTTTTGCCGAAGTCGGAGCCGCAAGTTCACGTTTGCCCCGTTTTCGGCAGGTACAAAAGACGACTTGATAGCTATCACTGTCATAAACACTGGAATGAAAAGGATATATCCATTACAATGAAGCCGGACTCACTGCCGTGATGTCTGTAATCGGCTCCGGTCGTACAATTGTCATTGTTGTTTACAAGATCCACTGCCAAGACTTCTCTTACAACACCCGGCAGGCACAAATAATTTTAACCCTAGTATGGATTTTAACCCATGACTAGCCAAGGCGGTGAGAAGCTATCAAATTCTGCCATGGCATTGTCTTGCCAAGTTGCATGATAGTAGACAGGGGTGAATATAGACATCATCGACTGGTCTCCAAAGATCTTGGTGCGCAGACATCACGATCATACTTGAAATAATTGTCAACGATCAGCCAACAAGCCAATTGCTTGATATCTTGTTTGTTCTATAATAAAGATCCCTGAACCTCATTTACACTGCCGAGATTCAAACGAGAAACGAACAATAATCCAACGACGTCATGGTCCGTAGCATAACCCCCCCAATGGGATCACCTTCACACAACCAAGCTAATATATATAGAACTCTTTATACAACACTGCCCTTCGACAAAGTCGGGCCATTCATGCCGACCTAGATCGCATCAATGCTGCTCTCGACTCTGGTGTTTCCATCCCGCCCAGTGAAATCGGAGCCGCTACGACTTCCCTAAATACCTTCACTAAAGCTATCGAAGACTACCATGCCGTCGCCCGACAGGAAATTATTCCAAAGAAACAGGAGGAAGCTATGAATCGCGTCAAGAAATTTAAAGAGGACCTATCCGACTACCGCACTCGCATCGATATAATCAAGAAACAACGAGAAGAAGCCGCACACCGGGCGAATCGGGCAGATCTGCTAGGCCGGAGACCATATGTGACATCGACACCAGAGAATCCATATGCGAAGCAAAGTGTAGGCGGCCCCAGTGCATTTGCACCACAGGCACCAATTGGTGCGCCACATAGTGGATATGGTGCGCCGCCACCGGCTATTGGAGGTTACTCATTTGGTAGTGGTGATATGACTAGAGAAAACCATGCCCTACAAGAGAGAAGTTGGTTCTCTAATTTGCATGATAGTCTTGATGGGTTCATTGCGCAGGCACAGGGTTTGCACTCTGAGACCAGTAGTCAGAATACGCTCATGAAAAGCATGCAGAGTCGGTTGTATTCGGCCGGTAACACTCTTGGTATATCGCATGACACTATGAGAATGATCGAGAGAAGGGCAAAAGAAGACAGGTGGATTTTTGCTATGGGAGTGGCTGTTTTCTTCTTATTCTGCTGGGCGGTATTACATTACTTGCGTTGATTATTGGTATGTTGGTTTCCATTGGTTTTTGCGTGGCGTTTGGCTATTCATTTCTTAGTACATAATTTGAGCGACAACTTTGGTGATTATTAGCATATCTACCTCATTATAATGCAAGCTGTAGCCCTTGTTTACTCAGTGGTCTTTAGCCCGACCATGAAAAGAACACCATTGTTAGTGGTGACCTCGACATGTGTAGACTCTGGTAGGATGTGATTGCTAGTACTCATTTGGGTCGCGAAGCTTGTTGGCCAGTCGGTCACGTCCCATTGAAACCCCTTGAGGGTAATTCTGGCAGGACCGTTCATTGGAAGAATACCGGCATATTTGGAAAACAAATTATCCTGGTTGTCCTTCACCTTGATTATGTGTTTCCCAGGTTTCAGGTAAAATGTCAGACTGTTACTGTCTAACAAAAACAATTTTGAGTTATCTCTATGAAACCTGTAAAGGTATGAGAGGTGACATACGCCCTGATCCACACGACCACCAGCACTCCCAATTCCAATGATATTGGCATCAGTATGTTCAGAAAGGGATCGCAAAAGCGTGATTGCTTTTCCAAAATCTGTGAAGAGTTGCTCTGTTATATGGTGAATTTGAGTTCCTCGAGAGCGGTAGTATTCTTTGATATTTGGCTTGATAGAGTCGAGGTCTCCAATGATGTGTTCTAGTTTATTCTAGCATATGTTAACAATATTTCTGATTTGAGAAACTAGGAACATACATAAGCTGGGACTCCACCAGACAGCTCCACCTGATCTAAGTGATGTAGTCTGTTTGCCGCCCCATCAGCCGCAACTCTGACCTCAGCTAAGTCTTGTTAGTTGATGTCAGAAGATTTAAGTAGGGATATCGTAAAATTCACCAGCATCATATATTTTCCTGAACAGCGGGGTATCTGACAAAGGCTCATTGAGCACTATGAGTGCAGTGGGATCATCTGCTCTAATTATGCTCACGGCATCCCACTCAATCACTGATTCTGACATTTCAACGAAAATGACGTCACACAATTTAAGTGGGTTTGAGAGTGATGAGATTCAACTAATAACTTTCAGAATGGCAGGATATGCTTTTTATAGTTGCAAGCAATACAGTTAGTCAATAGTTGTCAAAGTTGTCAGCAGCTGTTCCGGGATTATGTGATTCGCAATTCCCATTATCACTTCATATGGATAAGCTCACGTCCGTGCCGTTCCTTGCCATCCGCACTCCTCGGAACCTGAAAGCTTATAAATTTTATTCAGTACAACTGCAAACAGAAAAAGTGGAGCATATCACCTCGATCATTCAGAGAAGAAAAGAAAAAAGTATAAACTCAATCATGTTCGGTTGAACCCTGGCTAAATAATAAACATCCAGTTCTCAGGAAAAAGTAGTCGTCGCTGTGATCCCGAGCTGGTGGATCGAAAGCTCGTCTTCCGGCGTTTTTGATTTGACAATTGCTTGATTAACTTAATTGACAACCTGTTGTTGATTTATCAGCAAAATTTCTTGGCATTTGACATCGTCGAACCGCACCGTCACCCACTGCCAAGTTTTTGTGTGCGCAATTGGATACTTAATTATTATCGTTGTTTCACAATACTATACGTCCTACTATCACATAAGTCGACTTCATCTGCTCAGCCAATCCACGCATAGTCATGTTCCGCTCATCACTACGCCACGTGCGGTTCATCGCCTCTCCTGTCATTGCGCAATTGGGCGCGCCAACCCGTCGCTTCCTTTCTACTGGCTCCAATGCGACGAAAAAGAGCACTTGGAAGGGCACTGCGCTGCGCTGGGGTACTGCTGGTGCCGCTGTCTACATCTACAACACCAGCCCTATCTTCCAAGATATTCCTATGCGTATGTTTACTTAATATCATCAGCCACTACGTGTTTAGCTGACTAACTTCATGAATAGCACAAACCGTTACTCCTCCAAAGCATTTTGACGAGGCCGACAATTTGACCATCGACGCCATTATTGAGTCCCGCCGCAAGCAAATACAGGAAGATAAGGCTGCTAAGGCTGGCTCCCGGAAGGCTGAGGCTGTTGCGCAGGTCCCCGTGCTGTCAGAAAATACACAGACTACTGTTGCTGATAGTTCACCAAAAGCGCAAGCTTCTGGGGCCGAATCTCAGGGTGCTTATAACCCCGAGACTGGCGAGATCAATTGGGATTGCCCGTGCCTGGGTGGTATGGCGTATGGTCCTTGTGGCGAAGAATTCAAAGCTGCTTTTAGCTGCTTCGTCTACTCTGAAGCAGAGCCTAAGGGCATGGACTGCATCGAGAAGTTCCAGTATGTTGAACCGATGCCGAAGTATGCATGTACAAGAAAGCTAACAGATTTACAGGGGTATGCAAAATTGCTTCCGGGAGCATCCTGATGTATACGCCGCCGAACTTGATGAAGATGATGCTCATCCCGCCGCCGGTGCTGAGGATGCCGCTAAGCCCGCTCAATTAGAAGCAGCTCCTGCTCAGGGCGAAAAGAAGGAAGAAACTTCCAAGGCTGTTGAAGATAAGAGAGATGAGGTCAAGAAGGAATTCAAGACGGAGCAGATCAAGCAGGGCGTCAAGGAGGTTGCTCAAGAGGTCAAGGAAACCGTGAGGGGTAAAGTTTCCGCCAAGGCTGAAGAGATCAAAGAAGCCAAGCCTAAGAAGACCGCTAAAGCTGCCAAGGTTGAAGAAAAGACAGAGAAGGTCGAAAATACCAAGACTGCGTAAGTGGCACTGTAATCATCAATTAGAGATTTAGTGTGTAGATGAAGCATGCTGGGGCTATAATGGTGCTGGTCCCGCGCGTGTTTGTAACATTACCTGTACATTTGTATTTTAAAACATCATTTCTTTTGTCTGCTCACCCCACAATTTACAATGTCACTATGACACCATCAAAGCTTGACAACAAGCAATCTGTTAGGTCTGCACCGATCCCTTGATACAAACTTGCCTAATGGTACTGAAACAATCGCCAATCATGTGATCACCACGGAATATTCTTAAGCCCCAAAAATGACGTTGGTCCTGAATCATTTGTCTCCACTTTTTTCCAGTCTAGCCGGGGTCTCACAACACTTTGCAGGCAGCGAAAATATGTAAACACTGACTTCATTCCAATATTTAGCCATATCGTGTGATATAGTTAACAGTTAAGAGCAAACATTAACGGCCATTAGAGTAGGAAAAAAACAATAATCAATCATAGTGTCAAAAAGTATATAGTGTGACGATTCTATGTTCAATTGTTGAGCTTGGATTCCAGACAGATCACTTATATCGAAAACGGAAATTACTATACCAGTCTTATGTTGATTATTACTCCAACATTCAGCCGAATACTCTTTCCAGAAACAAAAATAAGCCTTGTTTTACTCATTTCAGACCTACTTTTTAACTTCTTGCTTTTACCACAACTATATCAGATCGACCATTTCGATTAATACGTACACACAATAAATTTCATTTTCTACAATCAATAATTCGTTCTTCGCCACTTGCTCGTGAGCTTCCAAATATCCACTACCATCCTCCAGTGTCCTACGCCGACGCAGCTGCTAAGGGTCCCAAGCAAACGCCCGAAGAGGTAAGCTCACTCCACAACCATCCCATGTTTCATCTCCCAAATGCTAACTCTCCCTCCATTTATTTAGACCGCCGCCCCCGTCCCCCACTATCGTCCCCAACAAATCCGGCTCCCCTACAACCTCATTGACGTCGACACCTCCGTCCACTCGGTCCCCCACGACTTCCGCGACCGCAACGTCCAAACCAAAACCCAAGCCAACCGCATCGCTCTCAAGGAAGCCGCCCGCGAGGATTCCAAGAAGCTCTGGAAAGTTAGTCAGGCGACCAAGCAGCGGGAGGCGCTGAAGAAAGGGAAGGAGAGAGCCGTTCACTTCGGGAGTCTATGGGACAGCAGGGTTGGTTTTGACGAATACGGCGGTTGTGCTGGGAGTGGGAGCGGCTGTGAGTTACTTTGGGGATAAGAAGATTATGCCAAACTGGCAGACGACAGGGTTGAGAATTAGTCTTGCCGTGTCTTTGGGTGTTGGGAGGAACCTTTTGGTGAATGCGTTTGGAAATAAGTACTAGAGATGCATCCAAGAATTAAGGCATTCACATGGTCTATAGTGTTAGTTATGATTCATGTCCTTGCACAATTAGTCTGAATTCAATCATCATGTACACAAACTTTGCTACCTAAAAATTAACAATGGTTCGTTCCGTCCTGTATTCCCGACCATAGCTATCGCTACGCGCATTTTCCAATCTATGCTTCGTGGTATCAATAATAAGCCTGTCCAACCCAACCATTCCTAAGCATACTCAAATTGCAGTCGTCAATCAAACTCGACGAAACACCTGTTTGTTATGCCGGCGAACCCAATGTCTACGGAGCTCTGGCTTCATCTTGCAAAATATCATAGCTTTTGCTTCCACCACCAACACCTGCTCTGCGATATATAGTTGAAGATCATGATCTTCGTTGCCGAACTCGGTAAAGAAAGTATCCAAAGCCTGTTCAGTCCAATTTGATACAGGTTTAACCGTTTGGCTTGCTTGGAGGATCTTACTGAGCATCTCCTCAATCATGGCTGTGGACTGAGAAGCCATGGGGTTATTCAATATGGGCTGGGAAACAGAAGTGCTAGGCGACGTCGCTCCAACAGTAGAGGGAGGCGTTACCATCGCTACTGGAGTCTCCCGATGCCGGTCTCTAGGTGGGTGGTGGTGGTGATGATGAGAGTGGGAGCCATATCCTCTGGGTGGATGGCTGTGGATGTAACCTGGATGTCCATCATGAGACCCTATTGAACCCATTGATGTGACCGGTGGCGGCGGGGGAGCCGAGATGCTACCAGCTGTTGAGCTCAGAGAACTTCGGGGATGAACAGGAACGGTGTTATTGCTCGGGCTGGGCCAAGCCTCGGTTCTACGGCGTTGAACAGCACTTCCCAAAGTCTCAACGCTGAGCGAACGTTTACGAGTTTGTGGCTCTGAGTTGAGTGTGGGATCTGTGGGCAGGGAAACGTGACAGGGCATAGGAGCTTCCACGGAATGGCTCACTACTATTGAAGGAGATCGGGAGTGGCGGCGTTCATAAGAGTGAGAAGCGCCAGAGTGGGATGTGTGGTAAGTTGGCAGTTGATGGGAATATGACTGAGTATGAGAATCATGCTGCCTCGGTGAGTTGGGGTGGATCAGGGCAGATACAGAAGAACGAGATCCTTCGTTGATACCCTGAAAATCAATCACACTGGTGCCCTCATGAGAGCCAGAAGTCAGATTCCTCTGAGTCTTCTTACGAGCCTGATTCACATTCATGAGATCATCAAAGATAATCTCAAAGAATTGCTCATGATCAAAGGGGCGTCCTCTCAGAGGCTTAGCGGTGGGGTCAATCTGGAACCCGTGTTAGCAAGGAGTAGTAATTTCAAGACATGGCACACATGGGGTCTGTGACTGATAGTACAGCATAAAATCACCATGTGAAAACTGGAAATTAATAGCATACCTTGAGGTGAGCCTCCCAGTCTTCATCCGAAGCATTCACCATACAAGTTTTCTCATCATACTTGAACGCAGGGTTTGTCCGGAGACCTCTCCAAGCCTTGAACCGTTTACGGGCATTATCCGCCTTATTCTTCAGGTGGTTGCGCGCCAGCTGGATCTCGTGCTCGCGCTGAAGATCCCGAGCTGCTTGAGTCCAGGCCTCCATCTTGAGGGTGCCGGAATTCGGATCACGGAGTCCGCGCTTGACAGAGTTGGCGAGAGATTCGAAAAATGTCTTTTCATAGGACGAGGTCCAACTAACGCGGGGCGCTCGCATGTACGACAGCGAACTAGCCGTCGACGATTCGTACGGCATGGTAATGGAGATTCAGAAAAGTATAATGTAAATAAAGAATGATAATTCAAAAGAATAACAAACAATAACCCGGATTTTACAAGATGATACAGTTGATACTCCCAAAGGATAGCCGCAATTCCAGTGAGATATTGCGACAGATTCAGAAGTATTTTGTAGGATGAGCAGTATAGAACCAAAACGCAGCACTGAACCAAGCACAAGACAGCCTAAGCGCCGAACAAATTCAATAAATAGAATTCGAATTTAGATGAAAACAAAAAGATCCGAGGATCGCTTTGCTTAATTCATCGTGAGTAGATATCGCCAAAGAAAAATCACAAAGAGAAGATCCAAGAGATTTAAAAGATATAGACAATATTCCAGCGAAAAACGCCAGATTATTATACGCTGGATGACATCAAGACGTGAGTTGCTCAAAGCTGAGAATGCTGGGGGAAAAGCCAACCGAAATTATCGCGGTTCATCAAGGTTCCTGCCTGACCATCAAGGTTCTTACGGTTGATTTTTTTTTTTTTTAATCACGTGATTGGATGAGGATGGTTGAGTGGACATTGGTGAGGATATTATTGGTGTGTGATGACTTATTATTATTGATTTATTGGCGAATGCTTGATTAAGTCGATTTGAAGATTGACTTTTTTCTAATTTACAACAGTATTTGGTGTTCTCATTTCTCACTCAAAGTTTCCATCCAGGATCCAGATTACTCTAAACCCTGGGCTATCGCATTTTCAAAAACCCTAATATTATGCCACTTATTCCTTTGTGACACATGATGTAATCAATACTCAAAGACTTCCCAGATAAAAACCATCACGCCATAGCTAATACGAAAACCCAATTACAGAAATCTAATACATTCAGAATTTGCCTCAGATTTACATTTAGTTCCAGTTATTGGTATCTGTGATGAACCATCAGGGTCCTCACATCTGTAACACACCATTTCAAACTCCAAGTACCTTGATGGAACGCTTCCTTCCAACTGGTATCATTGACCAAAACCAGCACGTTGAGCGTCATCATGATCCACATAATTTATCAAGGTTCGCATGAGGGGCCGGTCCCACGATATAATATATCCAAATGAAAATGAGACTCTATTTTTTGACGTGCGCACTTCTGTTTTGCGAGTGCACAATGATAAATTATGATGCTAGATATTCTACTTTTTTCCCCCTCTTCAGGATATTCTTGCTTTATCAGTTTGTACTCTACTCGAACTCTGGCTTCCGCTTAAACGTGTTCCACACGTCAGGGATCTCATACAAAATGACGTTTTGCCACTCAATTTCAGTCTTATACTCACGACTGTTGATTACAAAGGCCATGTCAACACCTCCAAACATGCTGTAGACAAATGAACGGCAACCATCAAGGGTACCGTCACGATTGCTTTCAGTGCGACCTCCAGTACCCCAGACGGCATGCGACCCGATGAACCGGGCCAGAGAGCTGGCACTAGTGGCTAGGGAAGCAGTACCCACAATCTCCTCCTTGATAATACCGTCACCACCGGTAGTGCCGGCGACAATGACTTCACGATCGAGGATGCGCGGGTCGAAGCCGACATTCTTGGTTTGTTGAACAACGTTGTCGTTGACGTGGTCGGCGGCATCAGTGGTGTAGAGAATGACATCTTCATCGCCAAAGATATTGGTCTTAAGATAATCAAGGTACTCCATCCCGGTGATGTTGGATACAAGGTAAGACAGGAGCATGGGCCCATAGTTAGAGTAAACAGAGTTCGAACCAGGTGCAAAATCGAGAGGCTTGTTGGCTATGTAGTCGATAACGTCCTTCAGAGTGGCCGGGCGGTTCAGGCCGAGCTCAAAGGCAATGGTGCGGAACATCTCCATGGGGTCACCGGAGCGGGACCGATCGAACCCACCCTCGTGGTCAAGGAGTTGACGCACGGTGATGTTCTCGGACCGCTGATCAGCAAACTGGGTGTAGCCAAGCATACCGTAGGGCTTATCCCACCACTGAAGATGACCCTCGTCGATCAGCTTTGTGACAGCAGCATAGAGGTACATCTTGGAGACTGAAGCGAGCATAAACTTATCCTTGGTGTCGACAATGGGATAGTCAGCCTCGGCAAGGGTGTAGGCACGCTCAGCAATGATAGTGCCATTGAAAGCTGCGGCTACCTGGGCCTGACGGATGCCATTACTCTGCATAAACTTCTGGATCCGACTATCAAGTAGAACCTGAACGCCATCATTGTCAATGAAACCAGTAATAGTTCCAACAGCGTTCCACTGCTTCTCCTCGGGAGTGCTCTTCTCAGCAAAAATGGCCGAGAAAATGATGTCATCGGCGCCGTAACCACCGCCGCTGATGTCAATGGGGACACGGCCTGCCTGTTTCTGCGAGGCAATCTCGGACTTGAGTTCATCGGCTGTCAAATTGAAGAATGCCTGCCATTTGCCGACTCTGGTGTCTTGGAAAATAGGAGTAATGACGTGCTCAGCAGACTGGAACAGACGGGTAGGGCGCCAGAAACGCTTGGTGATCTGGCCATTGTATATAGTATCAAAATTGACAGTATAGCCATTGGAGGACATGAAACTAGTTTCTTGAGTATTGTTGGGGTTCTCGTGCAGAGTGATACAAAATTTGCGGGCATCGGGGGTACCGTACATGGCAAACGAAGCCATTGTGGTCTGGTACCCAGATGTAGCATTCTGGATAGCCCACGGTGAGTCCTGGTCGCACTGTTGCAGCCAGAAGCCAACATCTTTCTTTTCCATGATACCAGTGAAAATAGCCTCGCCAGTGGTGGCACCGGAAGCAGAGACATGGGTGGAAACATAACCTTCATCATTGAGCTTGTTCAACCAAGCTGAGTAGGTCTTGTAGTCGGCGTCCTGAATGGTCTCGATCGGACCGATGGTCTGATCCTTAGCCCATACGGAGGTGTAGCGGACAGGAGATCCGTAAACACTCAAGGACAGAGGCCGATAACCAGAAGAGATAAGAGAGGAGGTGCTAGAAGCATACTCGTTGCCGTTGATATCGACCAGGGCCTGGACAAGGTCAGAAGACACCGGGGTTTGGATAACAAGACCAGCAGAAACGCTAATCAGAGAAACAAAAGCCAGGCCAGAGGCCATAACAACATTATTGGATAACATAGTAGGTGATTATATAATATATGTAAAACGAATGTGTGGGTTGAAAAACGAAAGGCTACTGCGCAATGGCAGACAAGAAGCGTTGGCTGAGAAAGAGGCCTGGTTGGCTTGGATAGTGAGAACAACTTACATCCTTGGAGATCTAGACATACACTTCCTTATATATCTATCCCAAATAGTGTAAGTATGGCCCATTTACGAAGCATCATCAGATTGTCCCTTCCAGTCAGCCCGATTTTATCATCAGGTCCAAGCATACCCTGTAATACGAAGTAAGCCTAACGGAACCTTCAGATGCATGTATGGCATCAGCGTTTTGATTGCCTATCAACAAAATTTCTGGGGTGCCTATTGAGACTATTCTGCACCTGTGATGAGCATTGAATTTTGTCTATGCGCCCCATCGAGTTGTCAGGGGAAATCGTGAGATTTTCTCACTGATGTCACGTCTACTGTCGATGGCCATTTTCCAGACTACCATAGTGTAATATTGTATTGTGGAATTTTTTTTGTGGCTTACAAGTATAAGATCGCCGTTGTAGATGATACTCCTTCGGATCAAATTTTACCTCACCATAGAAGTGGGATTCCCATCCGGCAGGCGGTATCAGAGCCTGCTCGCTTAGACATCATGATACTGATTCTCCATATCCAGATCTTCGGATGATGACCAGGAGCCCGAAGTCCAGATGGGACCGTCCGCAGAATCGTGCGCAAACCTAAAAATAAGCATGGTCAGTTCTCAAATGAGCTGTAGAGCCTGTTTGTTCAGGATAGAGCATGTCGACAGAGGATGATAATCAACTTTAATGCGGTCGGAATCGGAGATAGCGAACCAAGCGTCTAAAGGAGGAATAGTTTTCTTGGACTGCTAATGTCTGCTTCGGCAGCGTGTAACCCTTTCTGTCGCGCTTTGAGTGACACAGCTTTGATACTTTCACATTTAAGAAATAACGATGTTGACATCAGTAGTTGTCAAAAGTGTCTAAACACAGAGCAACTGTCTTCGATGAACTGGCAGATCAAAACCTAGCTTCATTCTTATTTCATTTACATTCTTGTTTTCCTTTTCACCCACTCTAATGCCTCTCTATTTCTGAGAAAATCTAACCATTTCTCATTTCAGCTATCTTCATCCTCAAATTGTGTATTTGCCATCATTCATTCGTTCTTACAATCCAGCTTGCTAGTCTGGAGTATACTTGTCTTAGATGCCCATATCTTAAGCTGGAGTTGCAATATCTACATTCGACGTCTTGATCACAAATGACAACATAAAAACCATTGCTTTTTCCACCCTCAGTCTGGCGGTCTGTATATCTTCTAAGATCACCAATCGATGGACCAATGCCTACATCGGTGTCGACGTTGACTTCGTTCATTTGACTACAGAGGAAAAGATTGGCCCGGTGACTGAGGCTGGCTGGGACAATGGCACTTGCTTGGGAAATACTGATAAGGCCCTTATTATTGGGTATTGCCCTCTCTGCATTCAAGATGGCTCCCACGACTTGATGAACGTTTCAGATTACTCCATTGAGTTGCCACCCAGTCTACAGGTAGCTACTGCTTAGGATACAAAACTGATGAAACAATGTGGTCGTGCTTTGGGTTAGGAAGCTCGCATGTGTGACATCAACGTTTTTTTGGGTCCCACGGGGAGTCCGCTCGGCAAGATTCCCAATGGTGGTGGTAACTGTGGGTCATTCGAACACGATCCGTATTTGACTGGTGTAGCTATGAGCAAGACAATTGACGGTATCCAAAGCAGTGGTGTACAGGCTTGTGCCCAACACTTCATCCTCACCGATCAGAGATCTGAGCAACGTCGCCTCCAAAGCAACGTCGACGACAGAACCTTCCACAAACTTTACTTCTGGCCATTTTCCAATGCCGTTTATTCCAACTTCAATGCAATAATGTGTTCCTACAATAAAATCAATGGTATCTTGGCTTGTAACAATGATATCATCATGAATAATATACTTAAGGGCGAGCTTGGCTTCCTGAGCTATGTCATGACCGACTAGGGTGCGCACCATGATCTTGGCTCCATCATGCAAGGTCTCGATATGAGCATACCCAGGTCAGATTAGACTGGCCAAGAAGTTGCCTGGGGGCATAGGCTCCTTTCTGCCGTTGAGAACGGAACAATCCCGATGGTCCGCCTCTATGACGTGGCACGCCGAGTGTTGACAAGATGGCATTACGCTGGGCAGAATAGGGGCTTTCCTGGTGTTGCTGTCGATAACAAAAAGTTCGAAATGTAAAGTGCCTTCAAGAATCAGAGCCAGGCAATTGCTGGTGAAGTATCTTCCAAAGGTATCGTTCTTCAAAGGAACGAGGGGGTTCTCCCTCTCCGACCTAATCGCGACAGTGCGATAACGGGTTGTCGTAGTCAATCCATTCATCAATTCTGGATCTGTGGCAGCTATTATGCAAGAAGCCTGTGAGGAAAGCGAGGGATGTCAATCTGTGTCTTATGATCTCACTTCCCTTGAAAACGAGACTATTCTGCTTGGTGCCCATCTTAAGCAGACGGATGCCGAGTTCATTAGAGCCGTGTTTACGAACCACTCCTCTGAGTCCTTTGACCCTAACTCGTTACAGGCTATTGTCAATGTCCACATGATGGATAATGGAGACTTTGTGGGCAGTCATGAAAATACCTCAAAACGATGTCGCCTCAGCCAAATACTGTTGCTGTCATTTACAGTCTTAACCCTGCTGACCTGTCTGAACTCGCCTCAATTTCATCTATCAGAGCCGTCATTTGAGTCGGAATCCCTGGACAACACAGTCGCACCGTCTTCGATGTAATCTACGGCAACATTTCACCTAGTGACAAGCTCTCATACACTCTCGCCTGGAATATGACAGACTATGGCACCAGACTCGTTCGTCAAACTGATGATTTCATTGAGAAGACCTTTATCGATTATCACAAGTTTGACAGAGACGGTATCGAAACTCTATATGCATTTGGTCATGGCTTATGTAAGCTCATATTAACACCACCTACCCCGATTCCAAGATACTAACTGTACTACAGCTTATATCGCATTCAACTATAATGACCTCAATATCAAACATTGGGTCAACTCGGGCCCAGCTGTCGGTGTCACGATTCCAGGTGGTCATGAAGACCTGTGGAAGGTTGTGGCCCGTGTCAATTGCACTATCACCAATGTCAGAAACTTCACTGCCGATGAAGTCGTCCGGCTTTATGTTGGTCTTCCCCAAAACCTAGCCGATAGACCCCTCAAACAGCTTTGTGGTTTCTCTCGCCTCTCTCTGGATCCTGGTGAGTCATCATATTGGCTGCAGCAATAAATAACCAAGTATTTCGTTCACAATTACATTAACCACACTACGTAGGGTTGTATGTATTTAACATGTCCAGGGTTAAATAGTCTTCTTGATGATGTGCAGGGATCTTAATGGCTCCCACGTGGTCACGTGGAAACGCGTTCCATTTCCTGATCTCGTACAATTGGTCATTTATTGTAGCAAAAGAATCAAGTTAAGGTTTATATAAATCGAGTCACATGATTGCGGTGGAAGGATTGACAAATTAGTTTGGTGTTGAATCCTCATGCAAGCTTCAAGAGGAAGTAAGGAGCCAGACGATGTAAACTTAGTTTATCTGGGATTTCAATGTGGGTTCTATTGTTCTCCGGGACGGAGGCTCTTTGAACTAGTTGTCGGAACTAGGCCGATACTTTGGGGGATGGTGCTGGATCTTTGGGTGATCCCTACTAGGAGATATAAATACTTGAAGTCAGGATTATGTGTTTATATGTGCAGCTTTCCCGTGTGTTACATTCACAGGTATTCGTGGTTTGAAGCAAACCAGGGAGAATGATGAAATAAAGAATCTATATATTGACTAAGCGGGGGAAAACATCAGTGCAATTGGTTGGGTAGATCACAGGTAGTGCGGGAGTACAGGGAAAGCGACGGCACTTTGCTACGGAACGCAACAAGGGTCAATCAGATGGGCGGCTATTTGACAGAATCCGATGACTTGTCATTACTCAATGGGAGGCCATAAGGATTCAATGACTATACAAATGAGTTGCGTTCATGGCCAGCTGGACCGACGCAGGCGGTTTGTCATGTATAGGTGTTATCATCAAGGGGGTGTTATCTCTCCAAAGGCTTTACGCAGAGACATTCGCGAAAAAAAATAAACAAAAAATTGATGACGCTTGATCTCGGATTCCCTTCCTACTGCAACCGGAAGGTGCGAATCGAGGCCAAATTGTGCGATGATGGAAAATTGTCGCACTCAGTCCGCTCAGTCCTAGGTACTTACGACCCCGCACGAAGGCGGTGGGAAGGGAGGTAGAGAGTACATAGGTTTGTGGTTCTTGGCCAGAGCGATTGGTTGTCGGTCAAGTTTTTGGACTGTCCCCACGGATTAATGATTTTTTTTTCTGCTAAATGGATGGATGAATTGTGTCGCGCGCTGTGATGAAGACCGCGTCTGCAGGATGTGGGCGAGAACCAAGGAATTATATTGAAACTTATAGGCCACCTAATGGAAGAATACAAATGAATACAAAACAAAATTGTCGGACTAACTAGTAGAGTAGTTACCGCGATTGACAAGACCGTGACAATCCAATCTAGGAAATCGGTAGAAAACTTACCGATATCAAATCGTCATTCTGAATGTCCCCAGTCTACCGTGGCTGTTGCCCCTCCTCTTTAAACTCAGTTTAATCAAGATCCTAGGGTCTCTCGCATCGTTATCGTGGCCTGTCATTGGTAATTGACTCATGCAATTTTACATATTTATGCTTTACATTTTGGGCTCAGACACTATTATATATCGTCACCCGTCCTGAGACATTATACCTCAGCGTCTCCCTTTGTCGTATTTTCTAAAACAACTCTTTGTCTAACACCGACTTAACCGTCAGCTTTCCCTTGTGGTCGACTCCAAACCCCGCGCCAACTGCTAATTTCTTGTTCGTCCCTGCCTTGACATTCCGGCTCGTGGTTTGTCAGGTTGTGACTCCGCCCGTTATCGTCATTGGTGTCTTCGACTACGATCTATCCCTGATCAGAGCGTTGTCCCCCTCATTGCAGGGTTTTTTCTTCATTCGTGATCGTCTCTCGTTGATTACTTTGGTTTGGAAGCTGCAGGTCGACGCGCTGCAGCAAAGAACTGCAGGAAAAGTGTGTGAATTTGACGCGCCGCTGAGAAAGACATCATACCGCTTTCTACGAAGTGATATTGTACATAACCATCTCTCTTCATATATTCCTTTTTCTATGTGATTCAGCTGTCCCTTGACTGAGATCTGAATCACATTCACAAGCACAACAAACATCCTTAAGCGTCTTACATACTTAATCCGTACTCCGGAAACGTCAAGCCCCTCATTTGGACTTTTATACATCAGCCACCATAAAGTTATTCTACCTCTGCTTTGAAACATTCTATTGCCTACAATGCCTCCATTGTCTATTGAAGCCATAGCTGCAGCTGCTAATGCTGTTGTTCAACTTTCCGCTCCTTCTGCTGACCGCTCCACACAGCCCAGAACTTCTTGTGTAAGGAGCCACATTCCTCCTCAGTCAAACCACGATACCCCCCACAAGAGCACAACAGACAACTCCACTACTCTATCTGGAAGCTCTAACAGCTCCACCACCACTCAAGTCCAAGCTTCACGTGTCGGGGCCATTAAACCTGGCCAGCCAGCAACTCCACCCTCGCCACTTTCTGCCAAGAAGAACCTTCAAGGTTCCTCTTCAACTTCCACACAAACAGATTCTGCTCAAAGAAGTCCCCGGAGTTCAAGATCGGATAACGAGCATTCTAACAGATCGCATCGACTCTCCGTCAACCATACCTCTGCATCCACTTCTGTCTTCCTGCGTTTCGCACCTGTCAACTACTCGGGTGCCTCCCAACCTCCTCACGATTTACCGTCCCCCGTCATGTCCGGTAATCTGCCTGCCCACCGGACTCATGGGCGGTCACTTTCTCTGTCTCATGCGGACACCCACATGCGGACATTACTCCCCAGTGGTCCTATCCACATGGGCCAATCTGAGATGAACGCCAGTGATCAGCTCATGCAACTGTCTCAGTTGGCTTCTATACAGGACCGGATGTTGGAGGCTCCGGGTCCTTCGCAGTCCCGCAAGCGACCTGCAGATGCAATTTCAAAAATTGAACCGTCTCCCAAGAGATATAGCCATGCTCGCCACCACAGTACCGTTAGCCTCGGGTCTGCATCTGTGGGCAAAATCGGCGAGGTAAGTCCTAACATGCTCCCCGCCATGTACTTTCTAGTACCGTTTGTGAATATGCCCTGCTACAACACGACCAGCACTGGATCCCCTGTTCCAACTGCTATGTAGCCCTTGAAGCACATGACGATCGCTCCGTTTCCATATGTCAAAATTGCTTCGCTTGTGGACATCCTTGAGACAAGTCGTCGCTTGAGTTGTGATCATGCAGCTGATTACATGCGGGTCTTTACACAACTGAATCCTTCCAATAAAGGTCGCGTGCTGACATGATATCGATTTGTAGTTGTCCGCCGAGCTGAAAACTCGGTTGTCTTACGCCATGATGAAAGTCAACCACGGTTGGCAGTCTCACTCCATTGACGAGGTCGAGTCCCTTGCTTCCCAGGCAGTCTCGCCTTCGTCCACCAACTCAATCCCCCGCTGCCGCCCCGATTCTTCTATCAGCCCGGCGCTTTCGTCCACTGGGAAATCGTCTGCCGACCTTACCTCAACACCAGCCTCCCAGGAGTCTCGGTCACAACATTCCCCTTCTGACATCTCTACCAAGCCTACAAGCTACTCTGTTGGCCTGGGCCTTGATCTTGCTCCACCTGTCAGCATCCAACCGTCTACGAGACAGTTCCCTCCATCGTGGAGCAAGACATCTTCTCATCCCACCCATCTCCGTCACCACTCTAGAGCAGGTTATACTCCTACTCTTCTCTCACACCACTCTCTTCCTCTTTCTTCTCCTCAAACTCCATCTACTGCCAATAGTCGTCGCCTTTCGTGTAGTCAGATCGGCTCGCGGGATAACATGTTCTCTCCGCATCAAAATGTGCGTGAACAAGATGCAATTGAGACTCTGCTTTTCATGAGCAGTCCTGGTAATACTGCCAATCTCAAAAACTCATATGCTGGACCTCTCGCTTCTCCGGGCTCAACTACACCACGACAAGGCCAAGACTTCGGCAGTATTAGCGGGTCTATCTCCGCTCCTCTATCTCAATTGCAGTTTACTCACACTAGTTCTGGGCAAAACTCAACTCAGGCGTCACCGCGTCATGTGTTGCCCAATTCTCAGCCCCGTAAGAACTTGCCGTCGCAACGACCGGTAGTCCCGGCAAAGCGAGTAGGGTTCAATGGTCCCATTGTCGAAGAGACCTCTCCTAACTTGAAGAGAAGGTCTTCTGTTGCTGGTGTAGCGAACGGCAACCAGATGCAATTCACGATTCCGCTGGCGTTGGACAGACCGTTGCAAGTTAGACAAAGGTTGGCTGATGAAGATATCGACAAAATGTTGGAGCAGGTTGCTGCTGAGGATTCCGAGGATGATGATGACGAGATTCGGATTCCTCGCCGGGTGTATCCTCACGCTCAGGCCGTCTAAGCATGAGAATAATTGGTCATGATTTATGGAGGAGTTGGCGTTGGAGTTTCGGTTTTTCTTTTACTGTAGGGATTGACATTTCCCCTGTATATTCACATTTCTGTCCAGTTGTATAGTAGTTGAGACTATTTTTTTTTTTTTTGCTAGATTAGTCTAAAAGTCTCCAAAGGTTATCGCCTTTGTCTGCAATCAAAATATAAGTTGGAGTTTTTTTGTCTTTCGCCTGATTTCATGTTGACTTATTCCAAGTTGACCCTTGCTAGGGTCTGTCATGCAAAGTCATTATGGCTCATTTAAATAAGTTCTTGGTAATCCACTTTTAGGGTGATGATTCATCTGTATGCAGGTAACGGTGGCTGCCAATCACAGACGGTGAATCAATGTCACCTTAAACAAAGGCGGTAGTCCTTTCACTAAAAGCCTACCCTTTTCACATTGCGTTCTCAAATCATAATTCCTTTTATCACCTGGAAATCCCAAGAGTTCTAGCATACCACTTCACCTATCCTCAAAGCCTCAACCTTTGTACATCTGTAATCATGTCTCTGCAACAACTATCCAACTTGCTGCCACTTCCAGAAGATGAACTAAAACAAATAATATCCTATGCCGAAACTCTTTCACCGGATGCCACTGTTGAGCACTTTCGCAATCTCCTGGGTGACTCCCCTCAAGCAATCTCCTTTATCTCATCTTTCAACGGCCATCGGAAGCCTGCCGCTTCTTCATCTATTAGTCGAGGTGTTCAGTCAAAGGAGAAGAACTCGCAGACTAAAGGTCAATCAGAACTAGATCCTGTGCCAAAGGGCGAGTGGAATCGGGGTGGGAAGAAGAAGGTGAACATTCATACTCCACAAGCTCGGAAGATTAACAAGGTGGGGCCGGCGCCGGGAGCGACGTATAACAAGAAGGACCAGGGCTTTGAGTACATACCGAAGAAAAAATCACAGCTTTATAATAATACGACTACGTCTGCCTCTGCCTTAGGGAATACTGCGGCTTCTGGAGCAGGATCAGCTGCTAACTCATCGACTACCTTTGATCTGAAGTCCTTCATGGAAACGACATCTGGGCCATCTAGTACTATCCCTTCGCGTTCCGGAACCCCAGCGCCGGCTCCCAAGAATTCAAAAGCCACACCTCAAGTTGGTTATCTTATCAGTGATGGCCCACCCAAGAAGAGCAAGCCAATCTCAAAAGCCCCCGTGGCAGCTAAGGTTAATATAACTGGTGGTTTGCCCATGTCTGGCGCATCTTGTGCTGTCTCAGATCTAGATTCTGCCATTCGGGCTTTAGAGATTTCTACGAATCCTACGCAATCTACAGGAAAGACATGCAATTGCGTTGCTACTAAACACCCTCTCCAGACTGCCGCACCCAACTGTTTGAAGTGTGGAAAAGTCATCTGCATCAAGGAGGGACTCGGGCCTTGCTCTTTTTGCGGAACTCCATTGTTGGCGCCCTCTGATATTCAGGCTATGATTAAGGAGTTACAAGCAGAACGTGGCCGCGAAAGAATGGTGGTGGATCGAGGGCAGAACAAGAGAGCTGAAATCTCTACTACACCAGCGACGTACGCTCAAGCACGGGGTGGCCCAATGTCAGATGCTGCCTTGCTGGCAAGACAACACAGAGATAAGCTTCTTGGGTTCCAGGCACAAAATTCTCAGAGAACAAAGGTTGTTGATGAAGCTGCAGATTTTGACATTGGCTTGGCGCAAGGTTATGCCGGTGGATTTATGTGGTCGAGTCCTCTGGAGCGTGCCATGGAACTCAAAAGGCAGCAAAAGCTCATAAGAGAGATGGAATGGGAGGCAAAGCCCGAATATGAGAAGAGACGGCAAGTTGTCAGTATTGATTTGGTGGGGAAGAAGGTGGTCAAGAAGATACAGGCTATTCAGAGACCACAGACCCCGGATAGCGATGAGGATTTGGAACCAGAAGATGAGTATGGTGTTCTGGATGCGTTTACAGGGACTGGAGGTGCCGGCAAGTTTAGCCACAATCCGTTGATGAAGGGGCTCATCAGACCAGTGTTCATTCCCGAAGAAGGGTCCGAGGGGCCCCAGCAACGGACTATAAAGTGGCGGAGAGTACAGGATGATCGAGATGACAACGAAGCTGTCATCTTGGATGGTGGTGCTTATGGTGGATCTGGTATAGTTGGGGGTATTCCAAGTGACAATCCTGCCAATTCTAGACATTAGAACATGAGGACCTCACGATTCACATCTATCAATAATTATAATCACTAAGGTCATGACAACATAACTTTAACCTCCAGTAACCGAAACCCTGACAATCTTAAAGACATAATCATTGTTTAGTCATCCCTTTATATACCGGCTAAAACGCTTCCATCCACTCGCCGAGAGTCTACCGAGCCAGGTGCGGCCATTCGACAGAGCGAGGTTGAGTCAGGCAACGTTGGTCCCCATATTGGACTATGGTGTAACGGCGTGCAGTGGCGTTTATGATGAGGGTAACAGAAGCTTTTATCGTCGATCGCAGCAGATCTACAATGTATTGTGAGCGAATGAGAGCGGAGTGGAATGCCATGATCTAGTATGAAAGGGTTCTATGATTTGTGTGAAATCCACGTAAATAAGGTTGAGAAGGTAATGAATTGGGGAGGTTTATGTTAAGATTTAATTTCATCAAGTTCCTGATGTCTGATATTAAGGGTTGTAAGTAATGAGGGGTTGGATTCTTTTTTTGATGATGATAGTGATGATAATGCACTCATTATTGACTGCGGCTTTGTAGGGGTTTTTAGAGGGAAATTTGTTGGGTGTTACAGGGGGTTGTATTGGTTTCCGGATATGGTCGGGCATTGGGAAGCTTGGTGCGGCTTTTCGGGTAAGCTATGGCTGAGCTGTGAATGAGCTGTGGGTGAGCGCATATAGACCATTGTGAAATGGTATCAGTGTTGCAGATATGGAACATTATTGTCATGTGCACACTCGGAAGAAGAAACGTCATAAAGCCTCAATGTTCCAGGACCTCCGAAGATCAGTACTAAAAAAAAAATCAAGGGCTTTGGATGTAATTGTTGGGTTTATACAAGCTAAACTGTTTGCAGATATGCCAAGGCAATAGCCATTTTATGTAAATAGCTTGCGGATGTAGTACAACTACATGCGTTTCGGTTGTACGGGACGCCCAGGAACCCTCCAAGCCCTGCGCCTATCACTATCATCTATCTGTCCCTTCCAGACGTCCCGCGTCCTGTGCTATCCACCCATCAAGCGATGTCAATAATCCCACGTCTGTCATCACATAGTACTGTAACACCCAGTTGCCTCCTGTCCTTCTTTTCGGGGAAGACAAAAACCGCTTAACCGACAGAGAGGGTTCTGGCGTCCAGAAACTTCCTTCACGGGCAAGCTCCCGGAATTCTTCCTGGTTTACACGCCCCATTGAGAAAGAAAGAGCTTACTGATCACTTTGGAACAGCCCCGCTTCTCTCACTTCTTCGCTTGTATTTTTACCTGAGCCTCTCAGACTAATATGTTTTTTATTCTTCCTTTTTCCTTTTTCCTTTTTCTACTTACTCTTTTTTCCTTTTCTTCCTACTTTTTCTTTTATGAATGATATATTCCCTTGTCTATACTAAATCCACTCTCCTCACAATGTTCGCTGCTCCCGCTTTCCGCTTTGTTCTCCAGCGCCGTGCCTTTTCGGCCTCCGCCCGCGACGTTAGTAGCCCTGATGCTTCATGAAGCCATCTTTAATACACGAGAGCCTCTGTCCTTGATCGACCTTGGTCATACAAGCATAGCTGGTAGCAAGTCTGTGTTTTGTCTGTCATTGCTTCAAAAGAAGATATAGTCTTGGCACATCATGCTTACCCGGGTTCATTGCACTGTCAATGACGCATGATAGGTCTCTATCGCCATTGAATATTGTTATCAAAGATTGCTTCGTATATAGGAAATTATCACAAGTCTACCATTATGTATTAATTGCTAACAATGTTCGTCCTACCGTGTAGCTTTCTAAGGTTGCCATTCTTGGTGCCGCCGGTGGCATCGGTCAGCCTCTTTCTCTGCTTCTGAAGCTCAACCCTCGAGTCACTGACCTTGCTCTGTACGATATCCGTGGTGCTCCCGGTACGTTTTTCATACATATATACTCAACCCGATACGTCATTGACCTCTGAATCCATCCTTACATCGTGATCCTCAACTGTACTAACCATGATCATACCTCTAGGTGTCGGTGCTGATATCTCCCACGTCAACACCAAGTCTGTCGTGAAGGGCTACAAGCCTGATGACCTCGCCTCCGCCCTCAAGGGCGCCGAGATTGTCCTCATCCCTGCCGGTGTTCCTCGCAAGCCCGGTATGACTCGTGATGATCTTTTCAAGACTAACGCTTCTATTGTCCGCGACCTCGCCCAGGCTTGCGCTACCCATTGCCCTGACGCCAAGATCCTGGTCATCTCTAACCCGGTCAACTCTACTGTCCCCATCTGCCGCGAGGTCTTCAAGTTGAAAGGTGTCTACAACCCCAAGAAGCTCTTCGGTGTCACCACTCTCGATGTCGTCCGTGCCTCTCGTTTCGTTGCTGAGATCAAGGGCACTGACCCTGCCAATGAGAAGATCACCGTTGTTGGTGGCCACTCTGGTGTCACCATTGTTCCCCTCTTCTCCCAGAGCAGCCACCCTGACCTCTCCTCCAACGCCGCTCTCCTGAAGCGTGTCCAGTTCGGTGGTGATGAGGTTGTCCAAGCCAAGGATGGTGCTGGTTCTGCCACTCTTTCCATGGCCATGGCTGGTGCCCGCATGGCCGATGCCGTCCTGCGCGCTGGCCAGGGCGAGGCCGGCGTCATTGAACCCACTTTCGTTGAGTCTCCCCTGTATAAGGACCAGGGCATCGAGTTCTTCTCCTCCAACGTTGAGCTCGGCCCTGAGGGTGTCAAGAAGATTCTGCCCGTCGGCAAGGTCGATGAGGTTGAGCAGAAGCTTCTCGACGCCTGCTTCAGTGACCTGAAGAAGAATATTGCCAAGGGTATTGACTTCGTCAAGTCCGACCCTCCTAAGTCTACTTAAGTGTGTAGATTCATGATTGAATCTGCGTATGAAAGGAACAAAAGTGTATAGTTTACGAGGAAAGGAGGAAACTTTTATGAAAGGACTTGTCGAGGGACAGACTACGACTTGATTTTTTTGACTTCCAGGATTCGGTGTGATGTTTGTATGTAACATGTGTTTTTGTTGACTGTTTGTTCGCACTTTATTTGTTTCTTTTCATATTGAGCTTGCACACATGTATAGTCTCTAGTGTAATCATAGCCCATTTTCTCTGAAATTTTTTTTGGATCTATTGTAATTGTTCTAAGCGCCGGAAAGACCTCTCTGCTATTTGCATCATGTTGTGGAAATGCACCTTTAGCCATGCGCTAGAAAGCCAATCCTGCGATTTCTATGGCATGCACATGCAATCTCTTTGACTGGGGTGCCAGGGTCTATAGCCGAGTCACAGCCGGTTAACGTGATAATATTACATACGAGGAATGAAGAGCGGAGTTTATCTGGTGGGGCATTTTGAGTTATGGACAGGGGTGATGAAAGAGGTAAGGGATTGAGACGGTGGGGGGTTACATTATAAGAGACTTCATTTAGGGTTGGGTTAGTGGAAGTTGATGAACATCAAAGATGGGTCACGAAAGTGTTAAAAATTGAATTAATAAGTGATAAATTAATGAATAGTTTGTATCCTAATATTTTCTTTCTACTATTGCACACGAGGGCATGTCTAGTTGGTCAACGCGCCAGTCGCTCACTTCCTCAACTTTTCCTTCTGCTCTTCTAACTTACGTTCAAGAGCAGCGATTTCTTCCAATCTCTTTTGCTCGGCCTTCTCTTCAGTCTCCTTTGCTTCGATAGCCTTGCGCTTCTCTTCATGCTCAAGCTGGTCGGGTCTCCGTTCGGCAATATCACGAGGACGGAAGTCGGAGAAGAGGCGCTTGAGGACGGTCTCGATCAAGTAGCAGGCAGCGTAGTCGAGGATCATTGTGGAAGTCATCTTGACGCGGAACTCGTCGGTGAAGGGTACAAGGGACATTTGCTCGTTGATCTCGGGCATCATCTCGGTGGAGCAGACAAACGCGAGGCCAGAAACACCGAGGATACCGTAGTACATGCCCTTGTTCTCCGAAATTGACTCGCGGAAGGGGCGGCCTTGGTAGTTAACAGCGAAAGTGGAAATTTGTTGAATGAGCTGAAGGAGGTAGATGGCAGAGTTGAGCAGGCTCGGCTTGAACTCAGCCTCCAGATCAATGGTTTCGTCACGGGGTGCGATTTTGTCACAGAGACGAGCAATATAAATGAGAGTGACAATGTGGACAGCAAACTGACCCAAAATTGAACCAATGATGTAAATGTTGAAGATGTTAGGCTGAGGACGTTCCTTGGAAAGACCTTCAACAGTCTTGGCGCGGGAAATGGACAGGAAGCAAACACTCATCAACATACCACTGATAGTGTACTGAGAGTCGCCAAACTTGATACCTTCCAGGTAAAGAACACTCAGAGAGTAAGCTGAAATCAAGCAGTTCAGGGCAAGGATCTTGTACATCTGAATAGTGGCAACTAGAGTGCAACGGCCTTGACGGATAATGTTGGGGATCGCCATGACATCACGAAGTTTGGAAGTAAAAGGAGCAGCGACAGAAGCATCACCGAGTTTTAGCGAAGGAGGCTCATCATCACCCATATCAGGATCCAGGAGAGAAGCAGTCAGGCGGTCAGTCAGTTCGTTGGCCTTCTTATGGGCCTCAGCCTTCTTGCGCTCGGCAGGAGTCATCTGAGAGAGGTTAGTAGTAGGAGTAATGGCAGTAGCATCAGACGGGGCAACACCATGAGCCTTGGCATAAGCCTCAAGAGTCATGTCCTTCTTCTTAGCTTCACGTTCAATGGCCTTCATGTAGTGCGGGTTCCAGGGAGCAGGAGGGTACATGTGGGCGATATGGACAGGGACGGGAGGTTGAGGTTGGTTGAAACGCTTCATGACATCACACTGCTTCTGATAGATCTCCTTCATTTTAGTGTTACGCTGGTGCTCGGCGATGCGTACAAGATCATCACGGGTACCATTGAGAAGAGCGACACCAATGTGAGCCTGCTTGAGGGCACCAACATCGTTGGTACCATCACCAGCCATCAGAGTGTAGTAACCCATATCCTTGAGACCCAGAAGAATGTCCTCCTTCTGCTTGGGAGAAACACGAGCGTAAACCCAGGTGTGGCGCAGGATGTCTTTCCAGGCGTCAGTGTTGTCCTTGAAAAGAGAGAGGGCATAACCAGTGACACAGAGATCATTCTCGGCCAGAATCCTGGGATCAATAGGCTTAGTAGGGTCAACAGAGATGTTAATCTTGTCGTCAAAACTACGCCATACCAGCTTCTTGCCACCCGTGTTGTCTTCGGGGGCATCCAGGATCAGAGCAGGACGGTCGACAATTTCAACTTCACGGGCAACATGAATAGCAGTAAGCGGGTTGTCACCAGTAATCATGACGACACGGTGGCTAGACTCGTTGAGTGAACGAACAGCCTGCAAAGCATCCTCCTTCAGAGGGCAGTGAAGAACGAGGAAACCAGCAAAATTTAGGTCAGACTCAACATCTTCACGCTTGAGATCGTTGATCTTTCCAGCACCGTACTCATCATTAGCACTCAATTGCTTGTAGGCCAAAGCCAATACACGAGAGCCACGGCGAGTAAAGTACTTAAAGGTCTCTTCATAATTGTCGGGGACAGTGACCAAGAACTTTTGGATAGTCTCGGGAGCACCCTTGACACCGGCAAAGGTACCCTGCAATCTCTGGCCAGAGACAGAATCAAAACCCTTAGTTATAGCAACGGAGCTCTGACGTTTGAGAAGCGAAGAGAACTGGAAGCGACGCTTGACATGAACCTGACCAGAAATAGTTTCGGATACAGCCTTGGTGTTAGCAACGGGACGAGAAACCAGAATATCCTTGTGACCAACAGCCCAGCCCAGAGATTCAATGGTAGCTTTCTCCATGGGATCACCAACAACATCACCCTCTTCAAGTTTGACAAGAGCGTGAGCAGTAGCAAGGACCAAAGTAGACTCCAGACCGATGTTCTTGACCGGAGTAACCAGGGTATGAGCGCCATCGGCCTCACGAGGAGATTCGACGTTGGAATTAATCAAGCTCAAACCGGCAATACCCTCGACTACCAGATCCTCGCCAGTAAGTGTTCCAGTCTTGTCGAAGCAGGCAATATCAATACGGCCCGCAAATGGAATACGGAAGGGCTCAGTACAGAAGATAGCAAGCTTAGAGAGAGCAGCCAAACTTGTGTTGACAGCCAAGCTCAGTTCCATAGGCAGCTCAGGAGGAACAACGGAAGTAACAATGAGAACACAATCTAAAAGCAGCTTCGAACGCTTGCGATCCTTTTTGACACCCTCATCCCAGACGTACCAAGAAGCGGCAATGGCAAAAACCAGCAGGAAGAGAATGAACCAGAGGGCCTCAGCGTTACCGGCAGACACATGCTCAGTGGAGAAGATCATGGTACGAACCAAAGAACCCTGTGAAGTCTCAAAACCAGTCTTGGTAACAACGGCCAGCGCGCCGTTGTCCGGAGCGCGGGGAACACCAGAAGCTAGTTTGGGACCACCTTCCTCAGGGTTGACATGAGTGATCTGGAGAACCTTGGTACCACCCCACAGGAAAGCGTTCTTGTCAAGACCCTCAACATCAACAGGCGCATCGTGGGGGCGCAGGAGAACAGAGTCCTTTAGAAGAGGAGTACTCTCACCAGAAAGCATAGCCTCATTGACAATGGCGGAACCTTCGATCAGGAGCAAGTCGCAAGGAACACCAGAGTCTTCCTTAGTGCGATTGATAGAGACAAGATCGCCGGGAAGCAGGTGGTCTGTCTGAACCTCAATCCACTTGCCTACACGGTAAACCCAGACATCATAAGGCTTCAAGCTCATGCTACGGAACTCAGTCAGCGTGCGCTGGCGTTGCCAAACAACGGTACTCTCGAAGGCGACCAGCATGAATAGGGTGAACAGCGAGTAGTACCAGTATTCATCCAACATCCACAGACCAACACAAAAGATCTGAAAGACAAAGAATGGCGCAACGGCATGTTCGCGGAATAGCTCAGTGAATGTGGGAACCGGGATGTCAAAAGTGTTATTGCCATAATGCTCCTCAAGGGACTTCAGCTCGGCAGTAGTCGTAATACCCTTGGAGTTGACAAAGTGGCTAATGGTAGGCTTCGGTTTAGAATCGATAGCGAAGGTGAAGGGAGCAAAGGACTTGGTCTTCTCATTGTAAAGGAAGCGACGCTTCTGAAACAGGAACGAAAGCTTGCCGGTAGTCTAATATCAATGTTGTCAGTACTGATGTGTCAAGATAAGCATATGATTTTGATCTTACCTTGTCATGCTCGAGTTCACAGATGGCGGAAGCACCAGCGTTCGCAATGGGGATGATCTTGATTTGCTTCGCAGACTTGATATCATTAGCGCGCAGGGCAGTTAGGCGGGCCTTGACATTGACACTCCAATGAGTGCTCAGCCAAACGAGCACCTGCAGAGAAAATATAGTACCAGACCAGACAAAAGTCCATTCTTGTGCACCGAGGTACTGATCATACAGCGCTTGGTCGAGGTAGTAGCGGAAGAATATGGGCCATAATATCATCCATGGCCAAACGTAAGCGTGAAAGTAGAGGGGTAGAGGCAACAGCTGTTCAGCCGACTTAATCTGTGGATTGTCGACGAGGGGCGCCATGGTGAATGGACGATTATGCGATAGACAGGTTAATACGTCATGTATCGGTGGTCGTGATAGCGGGGGTGAAGTCTGTGGCCAAGGCGTAACAACGGCTGATCCTCGCGAGGAAAGATGAGAAGTGATGATAGTCAGCAAAGTGAGAAAAAGCCGCCAACAATATAGTGTGTATGGCTTGCAGCAGATATCACGAGATCTGCTTTCAAGAAAAATGCCAGCTATACAACTTCATGGGCGGCAGAAGACGCTCTGTTTCGATATGCTTCGCAGACCTGAAATTGACTGCCAAGCAATTCTGATGAGGACAGCAAGGCAAGCGACCAGCTTTACCATATTCAATAAATTAGTAGAGCTTCAGTGGACCTCAGAGGAATTCTAGAGGCTACCCTTGTCATTTTGGCGGGATGATGTCCTGTAATCTAGATCAAAACGCCACGTGGGATATGTGGCGTCATCTCAACATCTATCAGATCAAAACGCAATCATATCGTCATTCATGATACCAGTAAAGCCGATGAGGTATATATCATCAATTCTTTTCAATTAACTATGGAAGCAGTTATTTATTTTTTGGTTTGTTTTCAGGTCTACAGATGTGAGAGAATTGCATGAAGATTATTTAGTTGGCTCAGTCGGTGACGGCATTGAAGCCAGTCGTTAACTGCAAGCTTAATTTGTTCTGTTACATGGCACATGTAGGTAGATGCATGCCGCATATTGATGTTGAGATAATTGCAAATATCCTTCAAATATTAGTATGTTGATATATTATTGAGTCACAAAACATATAAATTTGTTCCCCCTTCCATACACCTCTTTATATCATACAAGTCTACACCATTGTTACTTCTTCAACCACGGATAGTAGACTTCTTCTGTGCCTTGCGCATCTCCTTCTCGCGTTCCTTGTCCAAGAATTTCTTCTGGGCTTTAGCACTCAACCCAGCAATTTGCTCATCACGCTTGGCTTTCTTGAGTCTCTCACGCTCGGCAGCCCGTTCCTCAGCCTTCTCGCTTTCAAGGTTCTTCTTGATCTGAGCAATAGCGTCATCACGGGTAGCCCTGACGCGGCGCAAGACCTCAGGACGAAAATGGCAGGCAGAGACAAGGTGGTCGGGTAAACGCAGGAAGTATTCAAGAATGGGCTTGAAACGCTCATAGTTATCATCGGGTGGCAGGCGGTAGCGACAGAACATGCGCTTACGAGGAACAGTCTCTTCAACGCTGAATAATTGTTAGACTGGGGTAATGCATAGAAATAAGCGAATGAACCTACGTGGTTGGTCTGATACCAGGCTGGTCAGTGATTACGATGTAATCAAAAAGATCACCAGCAGACTTGACGGCGGTGATCAGTTCCTTGGTGAGCAGGGCATCGGTGATTTCAGCACTCTCACTCATGATAGTAGCCCAGATAGGAAGCTTTGGAGTATCCTTAGTGAATGTGAGAGACAGATCGTAGCGTTCATCACGAAGACGTTTCATCTGGTCCTTGTGAACGATAGCCCATACAAAACCGTCGAAAGTGCTCTTTTCCTGGACCTTAGGCTCGATAGTAAGAGCAGCTTGGCGGATGGTTTTGGCTTCGAGACCGTCGAAAGGGTAAGTGATCAGCTCGACTTGATCAGCGGGAGGTGTGATACTATCCCACAGGAAGGCGATACCGGCTTCCAAATTTCTGATTATGGGGTTAAAACGACGTTTAAGGACAATGTTGACATCAGTGAAAGCAACGTTGCGACGTCCAGAAGCATAAGACTGAAATTCAAAGAGGGACTTCTTGCGCAGAACACCAGTGGGGTCGTTGACATCACCATTTATGGTGGGGGTCCCGCCAAAGCCGACCATGGCATACTCCTGCTTCAGAAGGGGGCTGTTGGCTTTGGCCCATGCATCAGCCTTGGTTCGGTTGGCCCGGACACCAAAGAAGTGGAAGATGAACAGGACGGAAGTAACAGCAATGATGTAAGCCTCGCCATGGAAATCAGCAAGGGTGAACCGCTCGTGAACATTGTACCACTTGGTGTAGGGACGGTTGACGTTAGAAATCTGACCTCCGGAGCCAATCATAGATAATAAGCGGCTGGTAATAGAGCCTTCAGTGGGCTTAGCGGCGATGGGATCTGTAAATTTTGAATCAAATGTTAGTCGAGTTGTTCTGTTATCTTGTTGGTACATCAGCTTTATGGTAGATCAAAGCTCCAAAAAAAAATTTCATTTATATGCAACAAAATCTTATAGCGATGTCATAACATACCAGTCGCCTCGGCGGCGACAGCCACGACGAACGCCGCACCGACTGTCAGAATATCCAAGATGTTAGTCATTGTACAGACTACTCGAGTCGCGCGACAAGATATTTTCTAGCACAATGGAAGCTCTAGGGACTTTGTCAATGTAGAGAACTCAAAACAGGAAGCTGACGAATCTCGATATGTTGACCGCTTGACGTTAACGGCCACCTGGTTATTCGCAATCCCAACAGCACAAATGGATCCTGTGGCACTCCAACTAAACGACGGTTGGCTTGTAAGTTAATAGACATGGGTCTGTCAGATAAGATAAGTTTGAAATGTGAGTCTAATTGAGCAGGGTTATCGTTATGCTCAATGTAACCCTACCATAAACATAGTAGGAAAACTACATAGTAATGTAAACATTGTCTATTGCAGAATCATTGAATATGTTTGGCACGCGACAAGTTATATTTTAATTTGCTTATACTAACTATCCCACTAAGAGCCTCACATATACATCGGCATGGCACGCCTCAATCGTGTTCTCCCTAATGCTATGACACCTAATCGTCCCGAGATATCTAATTTTTTGCATCTTGAGAATCAGGGGTCTTACAATGGCCGTGCCAGACCCGGATCGCCAGCCGTGAACTTGCTAAATCGGTTTAAGCATCCAGATACTTCCCGGTTACGTAAGACAACATTTGCCAGCTTTGACAACGACTCCATATATGGCTCAAAAGATGATTTTAAAGACTTGGAAGAAGAACTTCAAAACATTACTATTCTTGACACTGTGGATCAGTCACCGCCTAAATCATCAATTAAAAGATCATATGTTTCTGTGGATTCAGCTCCTCAAGTTGAAGCCAAAGTTCTAACAATCAGCTCATCCGAGACAACCGTCCCACGGCAAGAATTACCAACGGAATCACCGCCTACTATCGAAATAGAGCCTGACGAGGAATGCGGCAATGACAGCGTGTATAGCAATATCGGCGATACCCAATTGCGAGTCATTAGTTGGGAGGACGTTTGTCTTGAAGGAGACAAGATTGAGAAAATTGCGGAAGCATCCTATGCTGAGGTCTATCGAATAACTACTGCGGAAGGCATTAGTATCATCAAAGTCATACGTCTCAAGTCTCTCATCAAACCCCAAACTGCCGCACAGAAGAGATCGGGGTTGATCGATGAGGAACCCCATGCCCAGACGGATCTGCTTGGTGAACTGCGGATATCCGAGTGTTTGGCAGATATCCCCGGATTTGCGGTTTACAAGGAACGTTATGTTGTGAAAGGTAAAGCTCCTAAAGCTTTGTTAGAGACACATCAAGCATTTCATCGGAAAGCCAAAAAACAGGATCCCGACAGGCTACAGTTTTACCCATCTCCAAGCAGATATCTTGATGACACCAAATTCCTCGTGATTGAACTAGGAGATGCAGGCACTGCCCTCGAAGATTTCAAGCTTGTATCCACATATCAACTTTGGGATGTTTTCTTTTTGGTAGCTGTTGCGTTAGCGAGAGCCGAAGAGATGGTGTTATTCGAAGTAAGTTATATAGAACTGAGATATACAAAGTCTAGTGTTACCAATAAGAATGTACTAACACGCCTTAGCATCGGGATCTCCACGAAGGTAACCTATGCTTGCGCCAGGTACGAAAACCGAAACAAAAGACAAAGAAAGACACACATTTCTTTGGATTTTCTGGTCTTGACATTACAATTCTGGACTATGGTCTTTCTCGGGCAGAAGATCCCGACTGTGGAGAAGAAGAGGAGATGGCAATTGCATGCGACCTTGAGCAAGACCTCAGCCTCTTCACGAGCACTCATGCCGACCAATGTCGGGTGTACAGACAAATGCGTTCGTTCTTATTGAAAGGTGAACGGGATTGGTTGCCGCCCGAGCGCCACAACATTCCCTACGAGGAAGGTGTCGAGGGGCCCATATGTTGGGACGATTATGCCCCATACAGCAATGTATTATGGTTGGCATATATCTATGAGTACATCACAAGTCATTTTAGAGGAGAAGCCAAGCAACTTCAGAGATTCAAGAAAGACACCGCGGAGCTATGGCAGTACTTGAATCCATATGCGGAGAAGGGAGCTCCGTGCTTTGGGTCGGCGGAAGATGTTGTCAGATTTGCGGTCGAGGCAGGGTGGATCTTACAAGGCCAGCTTATGGGGGCGGAAACGAGTATGCTTGAAAAGGATGAGGAAGTAGACGGTAATGTCATAGAGGCGCAAATGGTAGATGCAAGGACAGTGAAGGGGAAATTCTACTAAACAACAGGCTGTTGGACAAGAGGAAGTGGCAAGAATTGATTCTGATGCTCCACTCATGAGAAAAAGCCAACGCCAACGCAAGCCAAAAATGTCGGATTGAAGGTATATAATATAAACTGTAAAGACTCAAATACATACATGATAATCAGTGATAATTAGCCCAGTGAATTTTAGGGGCTTTACCCTAACTCGTTGACCGTGGTCAATCCTTGCAACTGATCACTGAAGTGCTTCTTTTTTGTTTGTTGTTATGTTAGTCGTGATCTAAATATTTATGCAGCCAAACAAGCCCGGACCCCATGCTACAAGTTGTATGACATCCAGCAGATGAATTCCCCCAGAAAACCAATCCGGTTTGTGAAAGATAATCTCCGTGACAAGACCACATATTGGCTCACTCAGTTCACGAGGATCGGAGAAGGTCAACTCAAGTCTGTGACGGGCAGTACATGAGATTTTTCAATCACCATCAGGTGGGTCGGAAATGGCCTGGTCAGGATTTGGGTTCAATATTAAGGTGCGGGAGATGGATCGATTGCACTTCAGTGCGATTTCAGGACTTGGCCGACGTGCATGATTTCTGTAGGCGATATGCAGTGTACCTCACTTGTTACAAAAAAGAAAAACAAAAACAAGGATCAAATGTTGGTCCTTCTGTGTACACCCATCTTACAAAGTGACATTAAACCTCTCAAAATCGAACAATAATTGGGTCGTCAAGAACGCTTTCAACTTCTTGTGCCACACACATGCGCAGCTCTGAAGCTACCAGGATCAAAGCTTGAGATTCAACCACAGTTAGCTTAGATAAGCTGTGCATCTTTGTCTCTGCAGAACTTCTTTACCCGCGTGTATAGCGCGTGATGCTGGGGTACCGAGAGGAGGGCACAGGGCAGGGTTGCTGCTTCTAAGGAGGAGCATTGAAAAAGCAGCCGAGGCAACTAGAGGCCTGTAGCTCAATTTCCTTTCTGCTTTGTGCCTGAATCCTCAATTGGAGTGGAATTTGGAGTTCTGTAGCCTCGAGGATTTGGCGTCGTGAGTGTTTATTCAGTGGGCTTTGCTGCTCCAAGTTTCTACTCACCGCAACATTCGGGTGGAACCTGTAATGTTTTGACTTTGTTGTCAACAACCTCATCTCTGCAGCTTTGATTTTGGCTTCTGTTTGAAGCCGCTGTTCCTTTCGATTTATTTTCTTTGTAATCTCATAGTTTTGTCTCATATACTTATACTATATTCAAAACCATTTTCCACAAGTCAATTTGCAGACAAGACTGAGAAACTGTATATACCCGCCGCTAGAATTCGGGTCGCCAACCCCTTCATTAATGACCGCTGTGACCGATTACCGAGATTTTTGCCACCGTGAACGAAAACAACACCAAAAAAATCTCCCACGAACATTGAGCCTAAAGTTGTCGGCTCTTATTCTCTCCATACTTGATATCGGCGGCCACAATGTCCATGGATAGCTCATTTTCGGCAGCCATCATTAGTCCGGCTCACAATGATGGCTTTGTTGCCTCCATCACACCACTCTCCAATGTCAATTCTACGCGCCACACTTCGCATATCGCAAAATCATACCGTCAAGCTTCTACTTTGTTCTTGACGCGCCGTTTACCAGAGGCTCTCTCAACAGTTTTGCCTTTGGTGACGCCCAGATCTGTAACCGAGACTGGCATCCTCATTGACGCACCACCGGTTGCACGGGCGTCCAAGTCGAACAGAGTTAAGGTGTGGAGTCTGTATTTAACGATACTCAATGCGATTGCTGAACTGGAGCCCCAAGAGGGCAAGGAAATTATTGGAGCTCAAGAATACCGTGATATCTGTCAAAAGGTCAGAGACGGTACCATTTGGGAGGAGGTAGTCAAGAATGGCTACCATGGTATGGAAGCAGATGTCGACGCTGAGGTTGTCATTAACCTGTATGTTTTTGACCTGAAGTTATTTTTTTCAAGTTTTGTTTATGCTAATTGTTTGACACAGTGCTACTCTGCTGCTTGCTCATTCCGGGAATCAATCCATCAATCAACGTAGATTGGAGGCTTACCTCCAGGGTTTTAATTCACCCATAAGCCTTGCTCGCAAACTTGATAATATCTCTCAATCGCCAAAGCCCCAACATCGTTACAGATCGCCTACTCGTGGTGGTGGTGGTGGTGCCGATACTCCTCGGGATCTCAACGCACGCATCAAAATTCTCGAGCTCTATACTCTACATGTACTACTTCGCATGGATGAATGGGATCAAGCTAAGGACTATATTTCTGCCTCTCCTTTGCTTGATGATGAGCGCCGGGAGGCGTTTATGCAAGCCCTTGAGAGTCTCCGTGAAGAACAAGCCGACATAAACCGTCAAAAGGCGGAAGAGCAGCGCTTGCATGAGGAGCGTGTGCGTGTGGAGCTTGAGGATGCTAGACGTCAGAGAGAAGAAAACGAGAGGAAAGAAAGACAAAGGTTAGAAGAAGAACGGACAAGAAGGTTTCAAAAGAAGCCTCCTAGTGTGACTAGGTCAAATCACAATTCAACATGGGGGTCATCATCAAACCGGAGTGGAATCTCGAACCAAGAGTCACAGGCTTCAGCACCAAGTTCTCGAAGCTCCGCATCCAGTGCCAGAGATCGCTCTGTCTATAGTAGCGGGGGCTATGGGGGCGACGAGAATAAGCCAGTGGCAAAGTCGTACCCCTTCGGTCTCACTGGACAGGCTGGTATTATTGCTGCTCAAATCAAGGGTATTGTTGATAACCTCAGTCGCTCCCTCAACATCAATGTTGCCATCTTGCTTCCAGTTATCGGTTGCATCGTCGGTATTTTAATTAGCTTCGCTAAGAGAGATGTTCGCGAGCGGGTTAAGAAAATAGTTTCCGATGGTTGGTCGAAGATGAAGCAGACTGCATCGATGGGTGCTAAGGTAAGCTCATTGTAGAGAGACAATTTACCTAGGTAGCCTTTGTGATTATGATGATGATTTTGTTCGTTTTTGTGGGATCTAGAAACCTTTAGATACCAATTGGTACGTATGCATACTGGGCGTCCGTCTGTTTCTTTTGTATGGGTCTGTTTTGGGATATTTGAATTTAGTGTATATTATCGAGCGGGTAGTTTTCATCGGGTGTTGGTTGATGAGGCTAAATTTTCATATATTCATGTTGCCTAAAATTTCATTTGTTTCTGTGCCTATTGTTTTCATCATAGTGTGATACTCATAAATCTTTCAATCACATGGTATTTTAACGTTTTCTAAACGTGATCCAGTCTTATTGCTGTAGGTATCCTTTAAACGCCAGAACGCTAATATGTTTTGTACTGATTTCTTGCAACCTCTTCAAATCAGACGAAAAAAAACATTCTCGCAGGACTTATAAGCCGGCCCCTCCCAGGCCGGCGACCTGCTAGTATGCTTGTGATCGATTTGTTTTCTTTTGGTAGAATAACTATAGAAACTGTTAGCATGGACCTTCTTGGTCGATCAATCGTATTTGTGTAACTTACATCTGTCCTTGAACTACCCAGATTTATAATTTTGGGACACCCATCTCTATCCTTCTCTAATCTTGTACACTCGAAACAGTAGAAAGCATCCGAGATACCTTCACCACCACAGACAACACATTTGTTCTGGAAATTACCGAAAGAGCACTCTTCACAGATGCGGACAAGTGTCGTGGGGCGAACGTAAGAGTCACAAACAGGACATTTGCCGTCGCATTTTTCGCATACGCGGCCGATGGCGATGCCGGGTTGCTTACGGCACATCACAAGATCGCTGCGGTATGTTAGCATATGACCTAGATGATAACATAGTTGCTTAACTTACGGGTGATGACGAGACATTGCGTCGTGTAAGGGGTATTGTTAAAGTTGAGGGAAGAAAGGTGTTCCACAAGGTGACTTGAATGTTGTATACCTGTAGATTATCTCAATTTCAAGATGACGTCTGGGATCCCTCAATTTGTCAGCCTCGTGTGATCCTTGAGACCGCTTGATCTTTGGTTGATTACTGAGATTTACTGGCTGTTGAGTTGAATCTGTCAATACTACCGGTATTTGGGTATCCAGTACTAAAATTGTTTTCCGATATACTGTAGTATCAGTTCCTGGAAAAACAATCTTATTAATTGATTACTCACAACATACAGGAAGTTATAGTGGATTCTTTTTGACAAAGATACATGTCGGATTCATACAACTTTGTGCGACATGACCGGGATCCTGACTTTGCGATCGCATTAAAGTTGACAGCCTTGCATGAGAACTAGAAATTCTTGAGAAATTTTTGAAAGGATGAACTGCGACCTGAACTGCGACTGAATTTCAACGCTATTGGGACATTATACCACAAAGAAACTGCGCGCATAGTCCCTCTCAAATTTTCTTCTTTTATTGTTACATATTCAAATATTTGTAATATATCCATTTTTCCTTTATCCTAGTGACACATAATGGCCGACACTGAAGTGTAAGTTCCATCATCCTGTGGTATCACTTCGAGCAACGTCCACAATAAAAGCATCGGATACTAACATATATGTGGCCGCAAGTATGGCAGTGGATACTGTTGATGCTCCGAACCTATCTCCTGCCGAAACACCGGCGGCCATGGATACTCCCGAACATGCTACTGCGTTTCTGAAGCGCAAAGCTTCCGCCGAACCCGAATTCTTCCATGGTGAATCCGCTAAAAAGCCCCGCGTCGCATCCCGCTCTCGCATTAGAACTCAAATTTCTTCATGGTCGCCATCCCATCGCCCCTGTTCTCCTAGCGAGTCTCAAGATCATTCCCGTTCCCGTCCCAGATCATACAGCCGCTCTGTTTCCCGATCTATGTCTCCTGTCCGAAGACGATCTCCGACGCCCCCAGAAAAGAGAGCGGGGAGGGAAAGGGTTAGACAGGAAGAGCAGAAGCGTGGGAAACGCTTATTTGGTGGGTTGTTGAACACCCTCAATAAGAGTCAGGTTGGTGGGCGCAATGCGCAGGCCACCAAGAGACGACAAGAGATTGAGGAACGGCAGCAGACCAAGCTACGACAACAAAAGATTGAGGCAGAGAAAATGCGGGCGGAGAGAGGGCGCAAGATGAAGCATGTGCGCATTCGCGAACAGATTGTGTTCGAGGAAGAAGTTGTAAGTTCAGTTTGATATCCTGTGTTTGAAGTTTTCTTTCAAATCTAACTATTCCTTTAGATGCTTGCTCGCCATGAAGCTTTACGTCTGCAGGCTAGATGCCTCAAAACTAAGACCAAGCCTCATATTGTATGTACTAGATTATACATTGACTGTTAATCATCATGAATAGTAAACTGACTCTGATTTCTGCAGTACTACCGGCCCTGGAAGCTTACTCGAGCCCAAGAACGTGAAATAGACGACCAAATCGATGATGCTGAGGATCGAATCGATCGAGAGCTTGCGACGTTTTCCCGCAAGCGCTCAGAACACATTAAAAAGCATGGCAGTCCGGTACGCCGTGTGGCCACTCCCGACCCATATCCAATCCAACGTGGACGTTTGCGAAGCTATAGTCGCAGTCCTTCTCGCAGCTACACTCGCAGTCGCAGTCACGGTCGCAGCATATCGGGATCTCCCAATCGTGATTCTTATCGTAGTAATCGCAGGAGTCCGACTCCTGCTCTACCAGCTGCTCTCAGACCGGATGAACTCGATTATGGTGACAGTAATGGAGATGTCACAATGGGTGAAAACGAGCCGAGGCCTGTACAAGAAAATAAGTCATCCGGCAATGCGATGGACGTCGATGGTGAAGTTCCGGATGGAGAGCACAATAAGAACAAGGAGTCTACTCTGGATGGAATATCCCAGGCAGGGAACGAAAACTGCACAAAGCTTAGTGATACGACGTATGTATCCGTCGACCAAAATTTAGGTATTGCTTCATCAAGTGCGCATGATGTACAGGATCACGGGCTGATGGATAAACTTTCCGCCGGGACGTTGCGGCCAGAACAGGAAGAACGGACCGTTGATAATATCACTAAGGTTGGTAGCCTTTCCACGGTTACTTCTACTGTGGTTGGTGTGACCAAAACTTCTATTGAGGAGGCCAAAGCTACCGATGTCACAGTTGACACAGACATCATTGGGGCGGACGAGCAAGTGCATAAGGTACATGATGAATCAGGCGACGTTGTTTTGGAAGCAGATGAGGATACACTCATCTACTGATCTCATGCTAAATGATCGATCTGGTTATTGAATTTGAGACGGATTTCGAGACGTTGGATTTAGTTTACTTGAAACATGCATAATCTTTAATCAGAAACACATCTATTGATCTCGTTCACACACAAACTTTTTGATTTTCGCCTGGCTTTGTTCGTCTCATTCGTACCGAGATGTTTCCTCGCCTGGTCACATTATCAATGCAATTGAATGCGCCATCCGCGTTGATTGTAGATGCATCAAGTCAACAACCCAGGCCAATACCGTGAAGCCGAGGCAGATTTCCCGTAAAAGAAAAGACGACTAAAGCGCCCCACGGTGGAACTAAGGTTGGACCCCAGAGCGGATTTTAAAGACGGGGTTCAGTTAAGCTATAGAAAATAGCGCTTAGTTTTTATGGGCATACTATTTGGCCCGTGCTTCCTGCTTCACTGAAGGTAGAGGTAATAACCGGAGCATGACACCGAAAAAGGAAACTTCCGCTGGCGGGGTTGAACTCAAGGTGATGGTATAAAAGGTATTGTTTGTCGCGCCTCAATAATGATTGATGAATTGAAAAAAAGGCATTGCAGAACATTTGCTCTCAATAACATTCCATCATGTCTGACTCTACTTCTGTTCCTGGCGTGCCTGGTGCCGTCTACAAGTTTGCGACCGTCAATGATGTCAAGTATCGTTACATCGTTGCTGAGCCTTCCGTCACTCCTGTTGATACTGTCCTCCTCGTTCACGGCTTCCCTGATCTTGCTCTTGGCTGGCGCAATCAGATTGCTCCCCTCGTGAAGCAGAACTTCCGTGTTATCGTCCCCGATCAGCTCGGTTATGGTGGCACCGATGCCCCGGAGAGCTATGAGCGTTACACCCTGAAGAGGCTCTCCAAGGATCTTGTGGATCTTGTTAGACTCGAGGTTGGCTCTTCCACTTCTCAGATCATTCTCGGTGGTCACGACTGGGGTGGTTGGCTCGCCTGGAGACTGGTCATGTGGTATCCCGAGTTTGTCAAGGCCATCTTTGTCGTCTGTACTCCTTACTTCCCTTCTGCACCCACCTACCACCCTCTCGATGTCCTTACCAAGACTCCCCGGTTTGCCTCTTTTGGGTATCAGATTCAATTCCGTGATGGCGAGGTTGAGAAGCATGCCGTCGACGAGCTTACTATTCGCGGTTTCCTTGCTCAATTATTTGGGGCTTCCCGTGAGGACGGCAGTCTAGTCTTCTCTGTCAAGACCGGTGTTGACTTTTCAGTTCTCAAGGAGACCCAGAACAGTCCCGTTGTCCCCAAGGAGGAACTCGACCTTTACGCTAAGGAACAGGCCCGCAATGGTCTTCACGGTCCTCTCAACTGGTACCGTACTCGTGCTCTCAACTTTGAGGATGAGAAGTGGGATGAAGAAACCAAGAAAGGCCTTAACCCTGCTTGGAGATTCAACATTCCTGCTCTTTTCATCCAGGCTACTCAGGACGTAGCCCTGGTTGAGGAAATGGCCAACGGCATGAAGGCTCACTTCGATAACCTCACCTGGGACAAGATTGAGGCTGGTCACTGGGTCCTTATCTCTAAGCCCGAGGAGGTTAACGCTTCTATTACCAATTGGCTCGCCAAGGAGAAGCTGGTTCCTGCTTCTCACATCTAAGACTCCGAAACCACCATCATTGTATATATCCTATTGTTTATAATCATACTCATGAATGTCAATGATTGAATATTCGTACTAAATTGAAATATTTTCCTCTTGAGGTTGACTTGAAAATGAACTTTGATTTGATGGTTTTCTGTTTAATCTATCAAACTCAGAGAAACACAATATCGCGAAACTTATGGAACAAATAAGCATATGCTCCTATGGTAGCTGATAGTGAGCTACAATGGGGGTTCATGATAAATATGATTTGAATCTGACTTAGGGTTACTAAACTCCACCATAGCTTTTTGTGAATAAGAATCAAATTGGCTAACCCATTTTTCATCATGCCATTGTTAAGGTTATCTGGGTTACCCAGAACCACAGTCGTAAATGGAGAATATGATGCTTTATGATATGGAGGCGGCCTTGTCTTTCATACAATAATTAACCAATGTTGACTCTATCATGACTGTCGTGGCCACTTGAGCTGTCCTGTGGATCTTACCCATTCTTAGTACTTGACGAGGTCAAGGGACTCCGGTGCATGATAGGTATGTAGTCGTCCACCTTTATGACAGACAGCTGCAAGTTCCATGAGTGTATTCCAGAAAACCCTTTGCCGGGCCATTATCAAGGAACTGACAGGAAGGCATATGTGGGTAAAGACAGCAATCCAAACAAAAAAAAGGCAGAAAATCTTACACCGTATTCCAGAGTTTTCCTACCATCCACAAGGGTTCCATGATCCATGAAGGGCGTGCTGCATATCTTTGAAGCACAAAAGAGGGGGTAGAGGAGTAAATTCACAGGCCAAGGAGGTCAAAGGGCTCGTGTGCGACGATACGAGGGCCAATGGAAAGATGCTATATATTTATATATCATTAACGAGGGGAACTGATTGATGGTTGTGGGATTCTGTATACTGAAAAGTATTGTTGACTGCTTAGTGGTAGATTGGCTAGCGAGGTGTTCGGGCGACAGTCTGGATTCTGTACGGAAAGAAACTGTACACAGATATGAGTTTTCCCCTGCAAACTGACATATGGATCTCAGTTGTGAAATGAGGATCAAGCTTTGGGTTCCTGATGATCAAAGGAAGAACCAGTAATATGAACACTGTTATATGTGGCAACCTAGAAGATCAAAGAACAGGAAGGCTATGCAGTGAGAAAGTGTCTATTTTTATGTTTTTGATGTTGGTTTGCCGTTTGTATATATATATATATATATATATGTAAAATGATAATCCCGGAAGGTGCGGTTTGGGTGGGTACAGTTCCTGAGTAAGTTCCTAAGATCCTGCTGTTTTCGAGAATTCCTTACATATGTTTAGTGGCCAAAATGAAAATTTCGGTCAAGATGTAAAGTTTCTGCCAAGCCGCACCTTTGTAGAGTTTTCAAAGATCATCAATTAGGGCTAATCTTCATTATAAATACTACTCTGTCGTTGCTGCTGGGTCTGCAAATCCGTCAAATATTTATTTCATGGTCAATAGTTCTTGAATTAAGCTCGCAAAGTACATTAAGCTTTGCGTTTCTGCGTCACATAACTGATCATTGAATTTGTTGAAAGATCACTTGTCAGATTGTGGCATCGCCATACAAAAAAAAGTCATCGAAGCTTCAGTCTGCCATTCCAGGGCTTCCTTGCATTGATCCTAGGCGTTTTCTTTGTGTGCTATACCTGCGCCTCATTGGCTGGCCGCTATTTGGTCGTCTATTTTCACTCCGCGTCTCCGCCCCCTTCCCCTCGATCCTGAGACGCCGACAATGACTGCCACCTAAAGATAGTTTTGTGTTTGCTGGGAGGAAAACTCATTGTCAACCGGGAACCAGACAATTAATCAACCAATCAATCTCGACATTCACGTTGAAGTTTGCCTCTCCTTCAATCTTACCAACCCACATCATCGTCCATCATCGTCTCTCGATGCATTCTCCAAGTGCAGTGCATCTAATTCTGTGCTGACCCTTCTCGCACCAACACATATAGATACTGCCTGCAGGTGAGTTACAGCGCCCCTCGTCCTGTCATCTGCCCTCTTCGTTCACTCTGCCGACTGTTCGCGGTGACCCTGAACCTTACTTGCACAACGACCGCCGATTGTCTGGCTCTGAAACCATCTCTCGCTGATTTTAGCTGCTGCGCTTGACAGCCAATTCAGAATTATCCCATCCCCTCTTCTATCCACCTGCCCACCCATAAATCACAAGTTCACCAACATCTCCCACTACGCCTTTCCTCCCTACCATCAATCCACTCCATTGCCGCCGCCGATTCCAACGAATCGACGTAATCTCCACACGCTTTCTAAGCTTTGTGGCAAAGCCTTTGGGACGGTCTTTTTGTTGTTTCTCTTTTCGTAGATTTTAGACTTTACAATATTTGTTCAATCTCTTCTAATAACTTTCTGATCATTTAGTCCGTTTTCTTTTAGAACGACGGCACTGCCGCTTCACACGAAACGAAGTCTTTTCCCAAACAACATACGATACCTACTACCTAGGGTTTATGATGATATAGGCAGCATTCCAACGATCATCATTTGTTCTGTCATTCCACTCAAGAATCAATTATTTATCCCCTTTGCATCGCCTGTATACCAGCTTTTGCACAGCAATCCGACCTTCATTTGCACATTTGCCCGTTTTGGCAGATTGGAACAGCAATCGCTTTTTGCATGAAGCATTAGACCCCCTCTCAATACGAGCTTTCACGACGACGTATACCACATACGGGGAATTATAGTAACCTTAAGAAATCCAACAGGACACGGGCAGTTGGTTCTGCTGCTTGTAGAATCTATTGGTTGACTTTGAAGAGATTCTAGACCCTGGTATGACCGAACAATCAATCCGGCTTAGTACCGTGATTATAGTACCATATTTGAATGCAGCACTAGTGCAGCAACCAAAGTGCGACGTCTCGGACCCTTCAAAGCATATCAACCTCCTTGAGTATCCAATCATATTGATAATACACAGTACGATCTACGCATAGCCGCACTTCCACCTCAACATCGTTCTCGACGTATCCTATTCGCTTCCTTGCGCCGCCCTGCAGAACTCCATCCCACTTTATTTGGGTCTACACCTTCGAAGCCAACCACATATACATTATTCTGAGCCATGGACGGGAGACCTCCTGGTGGCCCGCCTAGCGGGTCCCAACATTACCAACAAGATCTTCTGCTAGATCTGGACAATGACCAACCAGCTTACAGTAATGCTCAAAGATCACCTCTTAATGACGACGATCTGATACAGTCGTACAATGCGAATCATCAGGCGCAGGCGGTAGGTCAGGTCCACGCGCAAGCGCCGCCTCAGATCCAGATCCAAGATCAAGATCGGCCTTCAGAGTCTTACGACAATTTTGTGGGGGGTCGGCCGCCAGTGTACGCTTCGAATATGAAGCCAAATACTATGGCTGTACCTTCACCGTCACCCGGGAATCCCTATTACAACCGCGAAAGAACCACTTCGAGTGGCGGCCTCAGTAACTACCAACCGTATGTCGATGACGACGCCGTATCCATGTACCGACCCGAAACCAATTCATACTACCAGAGTGGCGGCTCCGACATGCAAGACCCGCAAGCCTCCGCCCACAATCGCAATAGTGTGTTGACTTTAGGAGGCGGCTTGGTGGGTAAGATGAAAAATGTCCTCGGTATGGGCCAAGGGTACTCTGAGATGGACCTGCCCCTCACAACCCCGCGCGGTGGATCCGGCGGAGGAGGTTCCGGTGCTGTTCCACTACCAGTAAAGAAAAAGGGCTTCGATTTCGCCAGTATCTTCAGACGTAACAAAATCGACCCCGCTACACTTGGCCCTCGCATAATCCACATCAACAATCCGCCAGCCAATGTTGAAAATAAATACATTGACAACCACGTTTCTACATCGAAATACAACGTTGCGACTTTTCTTCCGAAATTCTTTTACGAGCAGTTCTCAAAGTTTGCCAATGTCTTTTTCTTGTTTACAGCTGTTCTGCAACAAATCCCCAATCTTTCGCCTACGAACCAGTATACCACTATTGCACCATTAACAGTCGTGTTGTTTGTTTCTGGTGTCAAGGAGTTCATTGAAGATTACCGGCGTAAAGCTGCTGACAATGCGCTCAACAACTCCAAAACTCGAATTTTGCGTGGCTCCGAGTTTGTTGATGACAAGTGGATCAATGCGACTGTTGGTGATATTGTTCGTGTGGAATCGGAAGAGTCTTTTCCTGCCGACATTGTTCTTTTGGCTTCGTCTGAACCGGAGGGCCTTTGCTATATCGAAACAGCAAACTTGGATGGAGAGACCAATTTGAAGATTAAGCAGGCCCTTCCTGAAACCTCCACCATTGTCAGTCCCCACGAGCTTTCGCGCCTCGGTGGCCGGATCAAATCCGAACAGCCCAATTCCAGTCTGTATACCTATGAAGCCACTATTACTATGAACCACGGAGGTATGGAGAAGGAACTCTCCCTCAATCCCGAACAATTGCTTCTGAGAGGTGCTACTCTGCGTAACACACCTTGGATTCACGGTGTCATAGTTTTCACTGGTCACGAGACGAAACTGATGCGTAACGCTACCGCGGCTCCTATCAAACGTACCAAGGTGGAGCGTCAACTCAATGTGCTCGTTCTGGCTCTGGTTGGTATGCTCATGGTTCTCAGTGTCATCAGTACCGCGGGTGATCTAGTTCAGCGGAAGATCATGGGTTCCGGGCTGTCTTATCTCCAGCTTACTGCAACCAATACTGTTGGTAAAGTTGTTGAGATGATATTCAAGGATCTTGTCACGTATTGGGTCTTGTTCTCAGCCCTTGTCCCCATTTCTCTATTTGTAACGGTCGAAATGGTCAAGTTATACCAGGGCTCGCTTATCAACGATGATTTGGATATGTATTATGAGAAGACAGATACTGCCGCCAATTGTCGTACCTCAAGTTTAGTCGAAGAGTTGGGTATGGTTGAATTCGTCTTTTCTGACAAGACTGGTACTTTAACTTGTAATATGATGGAGTTCCGTCAATGTACTATTGCTGGTATTCAATATGCCGATGAAGTGCCTGAGGATCGACGTGCAACTGTGGAGGATGGCGTTGAAGTTGGGATCCATGACTTCAAACAACTCCGTGCTAACCTCCATTCGCACCCTACCGCTCCCGCCATCGACCAATTCCTTTCGCTGCTTGCTACCTGTCACACCGTTATTCCGGAACGTGATGAAAAAGACAACATCAAGTACCAGGCTGCGTCTCCTGATGAAGGAGCTCTAGTTCAAGGAGCTTTAGATCTTGGCTACCGCTTCACTGCCCGTAAACCTCGCGCTGTCATCATGGAGGCCGAAGGTAAGGAACAGGAGTACGAGCTTTTGGCTGTTTGCGAATTCAACTCTACTCGTAAGCGTATGTCTACCATCTATCGCTGTCCTGATGGAAAAATTCGTCTGTATTGCAAGGGAGCCGATACTGTTATCTTGGAACGTCTGGGCGAAAACAACCCGCATGTTGAGGCCACACTTCACCATCTGGAGGAATACGCTACTGAGGGTCTTCGTACTCTTTGCTTGGCCGTTCGTGAGATTCCCGAGCAGGAGTTTGTCGAGTGGATGCAAATCTTTGAAGTTGCAATGAACACTGTTGGTGGTAACCGTTCTGAAGAGCTTGACAAGGCTGCCGAGATCATTGAGAAGGAGTTTTTCCTACTTGGCGCCACTGCTATTGAGGACAAGCTTCAGGATGGCGTTCCTGAGACTATTCATACTTTACAGGAAGCTGGCATCAAAGTTTGGGTTTTGACTGGTGATCGTCAGGAGACTGCCATCAATATCGGGATGAGCTGCAAGCTTTTGTCAGAAGATATGATGTTACTTATTGTCAATGAGGAAACTGCTGAGGCTACTCGTGACAATATCGAGAAGAAGCTCGCGGCTATCAGAACTCAAGGTGATGGAAATATTGAATCAGAAACCCTAGCGCTCATTATCGATGGTAAATCATTGACGTATGCTCTGGAGGCTGAGCTTGAGAAAACCTTTCTGGATCTGGCCATTATCTGTAAGGCTGTTGTGTGCTGCCGTGTCTCGCCTCTTCAAAAAGCTTTGGTTGTCAAGCTCGTCAAGCGTTACCTGAAGGAGTCAATCCTGCTAGCCATTGGTGACGGTGCCAATGATGTGTCTATGATTCAGGCTGCGCACATTGGTGTCGGTATCAGCGGTATGGAGGGTCTTCAAGCCGCGCGTAGTGCAGATGTCGCCATTGCGCAATTCCGCTATTTGAAGAAACTTTTGCTGGTTCATGGTGCATGGAGTTATCAGCGGGTTGCTAAGACCATTTTGTTTTCATTCTACAAGAATATCGCACTGTACTTGACGCAATTTTGGGTAAGATACCCTGGTGGAGCATCTATGAGAAGAGGTTGACTAACATAATGCAGTTCACTTTCCGTAACGTTTTCTCCGGTCAAGTCATTTTTGAATCTTGGACTTTATCTTTCTATAACGTCTTCTTTACAGTCTTGCCTCCGTTGGCCATCGGTATCTGCGACCAGTTCATTTCTGCTCGTCTTCTGGACCGGTATCCTCAGTTATACAGCATGGGTCAGCGCAACGATGCATTCAAGATGAAAGTATTCTACCAGTGGATTGCCAATGCCATGTACCACTCGTTGGTTCTCTATATCTTTGCTGAGCTTATCTGGTATGGTGATTTGATCCTCGGCGATGGCAAGATTGCCGGTCATTGGGTTTGGGGCACGGCTCTTTATGGTGCTACTCTGTTGACGGTTCTCGGAAAGGCTGCTCTGATTACCAGCAACTGGACCAAGTACCACGTTCTAGCTATTCCCGGTTCTATGGCCTTCTGGTTCCTCTTTATTGCTGTGTACGGTACTGTTGCGCCTAAGCTTGGTATTTCTGCCGAGTACCACGGTGTCATTCCGGTTGTCTTCTCGAGCCCAGTCTTTTGGCTGCAAATGGTTGGTATCGCCTGTCTCTGTCTTCTTCGCGACTTTGCTTGGAAGTTTGCCAAGAGAATGTACCGTCCGCAGGTGTACCACCATATTCAGGAGATTCAAAAATACAACATTCAGGATTACCGTCCTAGGTATGCTTTTTTGACTTATAAATCACATCGGGTAGGCATGATAAACTAACGCTTTTCTAGAATGGAACAATTCCAAAAGGCCATTCGCAAGGTCCGGCAAGTGCAGCGTATGCGCAAGCAGCGTGGTTATGCCTTCTCGCAAGCCGACGAATCACAAACACGTGTAATCAACGCTTATGACACGACACAGATCCGTGGACGCTATGGTGAAATGCCGGCGTCAAACAGACGGTAGACTTGGCTTGATTATAATGGGAGTTAGTATCTGGATGTTTCTAGAGATTTAGCATTGGAAGGGAAAAGGTCTGATAGAGAGGACATGATTTTTGATGATGACATGTCATGATATATATTGAATTTATATGTTTGGATTACTATCATAGAGCGGTGTACGATCCTGTGACTACGCCCGGGGGTTGTATTTAGAGTCAATTCCAGAGAGGAGCTTAAGCTCCTGGAGCCCGATAATTTTGAAGGTGACATCAGCATTCGTGGTCCCGTCAGAATTCTGGTTGGCGTCATCATGAGTCGCCATAATTCCATAGGGATACTCATCACCCATCTTATTCCCGAGAACAGTCAGACCGTCGGTGTTGATAGCGCCGTCAACAGCGTTGTCGGCCGATGAGATAATGATGTAGGTGCCGATATAGGAATGCAGGGGGGGGTGCTCGTTGGTAGATATTGTAGGCTGACACACCCTGTGTGAAGACAATATACCCGGTATCCTTAGTTAGTCTGTAAACCAACGCAACACCCTCCACATCCACATGCAGTTTTCCATCCGATGCATCATCAAGTGACGCAATCAGCCCAAGAGCCTCGGTCGAATCATTGGCATTTGCGTCATATTGTCAGAGTCCATACGGCTCCTCGCCAACAGTCAACCAGCCATTCTCATCATCGGCGATAGTCCTCGGTCTGGCCGCCGGAATCACCCGTGAAGGTCCGGACGAGCTCGGTGGTCGGGGTACTATTTTCGGTAGAGAGGAGGTAGTATTAGAGGTAGGTGGGGCCGACGGCAGGGCGGTAAACGCAGGTGCCTCAGGGTTCAAACCCTGAGGGGAAAGGTTGGATGGAGCCGAGGAGAGAAGAGAGAGTGCCATTGGCAGTGATTTTGTAGAGGCCGGAGAAGGAAAGTTAATATTCAAGATTTTGACGGGGTAACAAGGTTGATATGAAAAGAGAGTATTGACTTACCACATGACATTATCGTCTCTGCATCTGGCAAAGGTGAGATCCGTCCGATTACCAACCCTAACCCCATACAAAACATCCATATTGTTCGGCTCCGCTGCCTCAAATTTCTGGAGTAACTTCCTTTTTAGATCAAACATCTCAAAGCCTGCACCCACTTCACTTTTAAACTTTGTGATAATGTGCAACTCTCCTGAGATTTCCTCATTCAATTAAATTTCGGGATAATAGCCGTCCTCTCCACCGGCAACGTTAGTCTCATAACGGGTGGGGATCTTGGCAAAAGAACAATGGAGATCTCCCCAGCCGCTATCGCACGAGCAGGTGTCGGAAGCAATGCAAGAGCCGTGGCCGTTGCAGTTGGTTTCACAGGTGATTCCCGAACAGTCCGTGCCGGTAGCCCCGGCGAAACGCTGGCAAGAATCGGAAACGAGGAAACCAGAGTTTGAGCATGCGGATGCCACGGTATTGTTGGTGTGCGGGGCCTCTGGGCGGTTCCAATGGTAGGGGTCCAGGAGGGGTTCAAGGGGATAGAGAGACTAGCGAGGACATCGACAAGTGACCCAGCAGCAAAGCCGGTCATAGTGTCGTCGGCAGCTTTGTAAACAGCGGCTAAGAGGCCGGTACTCTGATCGACAGCGATGCCTTTGGTTTCGACATCTTCAAGGCCGGTGAACTCAGCGGTCCCGAGGGGGATGCCGGTATTATCATAGATGGCGAGGGAGGACTCGAGGTCGACAAGGAGAACAGTGGAGTTAGGGGAGTGATAGGAAATTATTCTGATTATGACGTCATCAGCGGCGAAAAAGACGGTGATGGATGGTTATCCTGTGGTATCGGTGAGAGGGAATTCGTAGACGGACTCGGTGTCATCATTGGAAATGAATATGCGTCCATCGGCAACGGTGCACCCGGAGGCTTCGAAGGGAAGGGTGAAGTTTTGTACCCGGGTGGCGGCAAGAGTGCCGTTGGAATTCCGGAGGAAGAATTTCTAGGCTGGCTTCTTGCTGAAGATGAGCAGCTGAAAAAGGTTCATAGATTGAGAAAAATAGTAGTGGCAAGTCCTATAATACTATCAAATAATACATAGAGGCAATGAAGGGATAAGGGTTATATAAGGTTTTTTTCAGATATGAATAGATAGGGTTATAAAACAGGGTTAACATCCGGCCGGATATGTTTGAACAGACAGGATGATATCATGACACAAGATGAATATGATCACGAGACACAAAGCAAAGATGAATTCTCACAGCCAACCATATATAGCATATAAAATGAGCCTACAACACTTCGCTTCAATACATCATGCAACCTCAAATTAAATCATCATTCATGCATACTAACAATAATACACAAGATTCACACACATGTCCTCACTTCCCAACATCACTCCTGCTCGCCTCCTTCAAATCAACCACTGGCGCCGCAACACTAGCGCTACTGCTCCGTCTCCCCCTCATGATGCTCCCAACTGCACTCTGAAACCGACTCCGAGGCGACAGAGTCCCTCCCCCGGAACCACCGTCAGCAGCACTACTGGAACTTGTCCTGCGCCTGAGCAACGGCAACTTGTTCAAGATGGAAGCCCCTCCATTGGGCGAGGCCATTGGGGGTGTCCGGGAGCCTATGTTAGTGATAGTGTTAATAGTACTGGCAGTCCCGGGCCGGCTGGCGGGCCGAGGGGTAGAAGTGAAGGAGGGGCTGATACTCGGGGCATACACGGAGCCATCTCTGGAGAGGGTGCGGGGGAGACTTTCGTTTGTCCCGGTTTGTTTGAGGGATGTTGGGCGGGATGGGGGATTCTGAGTTGCATGGGGAATCATTGGTTCGGGGTAGGGGCTTTGGTGGTTGCTTGGGGGCTGTGGGAGGGAGGATATGGAGGAGGTGATGGAGGCCGGGGAGGGGGGTTGAGAGAACGGGAGAGGGCTTGTGGCATGGACGTTGTTAAGCGGGGGGCGAGGGAGATGGGAAGGGTAGGATGGAACTTGGTGAGTGGGGGATGGAGGATTCTGAAGGTTTTGGGGGGCTTCGGAGGCGGAGATGGAAGGGACAGGGGAGGGGATCGGAGGAGGGAGTTCCCGAGTTGGCTGATGACGTCCGAGGAGAGCTTCCGTTGCCTTTTCCTTCTCCTCCTCAATTTTACCGAGTCTCTTGTCGCCCTCCTTTATGTCCTCCTCCCTATTGATCTCTACCTTTACTTCGTTATCTCCCCCCTTTGCTTCGGCCACCGGACGTCCATCCTGAGTTACTTTATCGGGAAACTTCTCAGTTTTGTCTTCACTTGGCTGTACAGCCACATCCTCTTCCTCGGCAATTACCTCCAAACCCTCGGAATTGCGATGCTCAGGGACGTTCTTGTTTTCGGAAATGTCCTCGGATGGTGGATAGTTGGTAATTACGTGGGAAACTTCCTGATTCAGTGGCTTGGTCTCTTTGACATCCATAGCCGAGAACGAAAGCACTGGACGGGGCGGGTTGAGAACGGCATCTTGGGGCTTTGTGGCTTCCGCAGTCTCGACGACAGGGAATTTAGCAAGTTCCTCAGATGGTCTCGGAGGTTCAAGGGTGAGATGTGTCACTACAGAAGTGGAAAGGACTGCTGCAGCGGCCTCCCTGACGGAGACCTTGTCTTGCCTCTCGGGGAGATCTCTGTTGTCGTCTCGGATCTTTTGTTCGTCTTTCTGTTCCGACGAGTCAATCAAGTGGCTGGGGGTTTCCGGTGGTTGGGAGGCGTGATTGCGTGTGCTTGAACGGCGACGAGAGGGGCGGGTCTTCTTGACAAGAATGGTAGAGTCGGGTTCAGGAGAGGTCATGGGAGAAGTGGTTTCCTTGAGACGCAGGATGGAAGAAGAACTGGAGATCTCGGAAACTTCCGAGGCAGTTCTTTGTGATACCCTCGTCGAATTAGTGTCGACCGATGACCCAGAGTCCCGTCTCCATCTCCGTCTCTTGCTGTTCCCTCCCTTCCGTTCCATCGGTGACGGCATCACCGACATCTTATCATTTTCGGTCTCCTCTTCCTCCTCCTCCTCGTTATCCTCTTCCGCACGTTCAACCGTCGCCTGTTTCTCCTGCCGCGATCTTTTCTGCTCCTGCCTTCTCAACTGCTCCTTCCTTTTAATTGAGGTCTTCATCGACTCCTGAAGATCGTATTCTTCTTGCATATTCCGCACCTTCCTTCTCAATTTTTCATTCTTCCGCTTATGTAATCTTTTTTCTGCCTGTCTCTGTAATAACCTTTCGGCTTCTTCCACCTTTTGAAGTTCACCAACAACCCATTCGTCAACGTAACGAAGGGCTTTGAATGGCGATTCCTTATGATCAAGCAGGAATCCTTGGACGGCTGCCGGGCTAAATTTTTGATCGGGAATGATGTGCGCAAATTGGAAAGCTAACCTATGCAACGTCTCCCGGTCCCACGGGCTCCTTGGCATACTGACTGGGCTCGCGAAAGACGCCCCTTCCATGAGTGGGTTTAAAGAAGCTGCTGTCGACGCACTGTCCTCAAAGATCTCCTCGCGGCCTTTAGCCTCGGCAATCTCATCGTACATGCGGATAAACATCTCGCCCGCCGACTCCTTAGATAGTAACCCTAAATAAATTCTCTTATCCACGCGCCCCGGCCGCACAAGTGCATCATCGAGATTATCAGGCATGTTGGTCGTCATGAGAACGATGCGACCTTCTTGGGAGGTGACGCCATCGAGAACATTTAGTAGGCCGGATAGCGAGACTTGGCCGTAAACTTTGCCTTGGTCTTCGGGGTCTGAGTCGCTAGAAGAGGATTCTGGGTGCTCTGGAGATTTCTTGGGCGCCTTATGGCGGCGGCGTAGGCTGACACAATCAATGTCTTCTAGTAGAACCAAACATCTGGGTGGTAGTGTGACAAAGAGTTTATCGAGATCGGCATCATCACACAGACTTGGCAGGTGAATCAGATGCAAGTCCATCCGGAAATGCGCCGCTAACGCTAACGACAATGACGTCTTTCCTGTCCCCGGAGGCCCATACAGAAGGTATCCCCGTCTGTACGGGATACCCCTCGATAGATAGAACCTCCTCGTTGCTGGATGAAGATACGACTCCAAGTCCCGTACCAATTCCTCCTTAACCTTCCGGTCAAAATGCACGCTCTCCAGACTTCTCCGGGGCCGCAGTATCGAAACATTCCACGCCTCGGTGACCCAACCACCCTTTGTGGTCCGTACGGTGACGTACCGATCAGATTGCTGGTCAGCAAAGTCTCGGCAGGCACTTAAGAACTTCTTCACAGGTGCCACACTGCGCCCCAAGCACATGACTACCAGTGGGTCCTTACCCACCGCGGTATCAGTGTACTCAGATCCAAATGAAAAATGACCATCCGACCTCTTCGAATCGGATTCCGGGATCCGACGAATGACAAAGATGTTGCGTTCATACATGAACCACACTGTGTTGAACGTCGGCAAATATTGCACTGGGGGTCTCCGTTCGAGAGCCGTCGTGGGAGATGTTAAGAATGTTGAGCTGCGATCAAGGTGGCGAGAGTAGAGGAAAGCATCATTTTGCGTTTCTTGGGATTCCGAGGAGCGTGCGGTGAGAATACGGCCGCCGGAAGAGGATCCGGCAAGGGATAGAACCCGGGACTTGGGCTTCAGTACATGGGCACCAAGCCAGTTGATGACCTCACGGTTCAATCGATCATGCCCAGCAATCGATATACTCGCCGTAAAGAATCTGGCAACCCACCAATAGAATCTCCTCGCGGTATCCTGGATATCGGTGATAGCGCCGGATAACACACCGCAGAGCGTGAGCAGAAGGGCGAGTTTGGTGATGTCGATGTGGAGCCACCGAGAGAAAAAGGTATGAAGCGGAGAGGAGGTCGGGGTGGAGGAGGACAAGAGAGAGTGGAGAGTCGTGGGAGCAAGAAGGGATAAGGGATTGGCGGTGGGCCGAGTGAGTGTGGGGGTGGACATCTTGTTGGCTGTGTGGTTAGGCAAGAACAAAAATAAAAGAGGAAAGAGGAATGGGGGACCGGGTGGGGCCGGCCCGGAGTGGATTTGAAAGTAGACACTAGAGGTTTGCCGGTTTTTTAGTGGCGGGTGGGATATATTTGAAGGGTGTGACAGGTCTACGGTTTTCGACTGTTATATAATAGATCTTTGCCGTTCAAGATCACTCGCTAGGTCTAGACTTCGATATCTTGATATATTGTCTCTGTCAGTTCATTCGTTGTAGTAATGATGGTTATTTTTTGTATGATAATAGTCGTCAAGTCGTAACGTCATAAATCAAATGTAAACGTGTAAATATAAAAGTCCACAAGACACAAGCTGCGATGCGTGTGGGAATTGATACAATGAAGGAGAAAGGATAGTGAAAGGAAGAAGAAGGAAGAAGGAAGAAGGAAAGAAGGAAAGAAACGAAGCAGGCGAGAGGGGCACAATGCAAGAAGATGGGGGTGTGGAGTTTGTGAATGTGAAAATAGAAAGATTTGAAGATGCTGATGATGGATGGTGATAGGATGAAGAGATGTTTCCTCTCTAAACTCCAAGTATGAAGATGATGATAGTGACAAAAAGAAACAATTATCTCAATAAACGAAAATTCAAGAAAGAAACAAAAAAAAAATTAGGTCACATAAACAAATCCATCTTTCCCAAAATAAATCGTTGGGCTCCAAGACCAAATGTTTCGTAGTAAACAAATATGCACCTCGAATGCAGCATATGCAGCATATGGGGCGGACGTTGAAATATGTTCCAGTGACATGGGGTTTTTGTGAGGCCAGGGTCTTTGATTAATTTAGGATATTTGATTGACAAGGACTCGAAAAGTATAGACAGATAGATGTTAGGAGGCTGTAGAGAATGTAGAGAAAGAAGGTTAATGAAGCTGTTGTGACGGCTGGGTTTCCTGATTTGTTGATATTGTTTTCGAACCAAGTGAATATATTTGGCAAATAGTTACTGTGAAAATAAAAATTTAGAGTAGTATCACGTCTTTGTATTGATCTCGATGTTCCGGCCAGAGTCCACCGCGTCAAAATCCGAACGATTGCCCTAAATAATAACCAATTTCTGTTACTTCCCGCTGCCCAGCTTACACTTCCTTCCCAAAACAGCAATCCCTTTAACCTTCCGTTATCTAAACCCACACAACGATCTAAATGATTACACATGTTAATCACGAAATGGACATTCTCTGCTCTGCAATGTTATTTTGAATCGTTGTTTCTACGCATCGTCGACTGTAATTGATCGTACCTGACCCAAAGCCCCTCTCAGGATCCATTGAATAATATGCATGCAGCTCTGCGTTGGTACGTAACTAATTCATCCCACAGCCAATCATGACATCCAGGGCTATTGGCAGATTATTTACATTCAATAATTCCATATAAATATAAACTACGATTCTTACTTTATTCTTACTTCATACTCTTGTCCATCTTCTCTTCTTCACCTAACCCACCACCCGATCTCATTCGTTATCTCTACCGCCACGTTCTTCTGGAAAGCCATCACCACCTGGATATCTAAATGGTTACCTCCCCAAAGTCCAACCCAGCACAGCCCAGCCAGCATTATGGCCACCACAAGAGGAAGAGAAAAAAAAAAAAACAAGGCTGGTTCATCGTCCCGTGCTTCCGGGGCGGTGTGCCGGGGGTCAGCGTGACAAGGGTAGCTTCGCGGAGCTTGGGCAGTGGCAGGTAAATAGGTAGCATACATAACGGTGGCTTACCAAATGTTGGTTAATAATGAACGAAAAGTAAAAGAGTAAGCTAAAAACGAAATTTTTATATAGAATCCAATAGATGGTTGATTTTGTATCTATCCCAAGTCTATATTCTGTTGCAGATTATCCATTAAGTGGGTCTCTGGTTATTTGTTCAGGTCACGAAGAGTCTATTAACTTTCAAATTTATTCCTTTAAAATATATGGCATTGAAAAATTCCCAGTACAATGACTCTGCTATCTTAGTCCATGATTTTCGGATAATAAATACGTATCCTAAACTAATATAATTGATCCTGCCCATTGTCCCTTACCTCTCATCCCTGTGTCAGAAAAGTAGGGTTACAAAACCCATAATATCTATTTGACTCCCCCTCGTCTATCTCCCCCAACACAACCCAAGCGCTGCTGGATCCTCCACATCTTATACATTGAATTCCCGCCCAAGATACCCTCCACTACCTTAATATCCTCCTTCCCACCCGCAAATTCTCGCCAATCATGCACCACGATAAGTGTCTGTGTCATGTACAATGTGTTGTCATTACATACATATACATACACATGCATGCACCATCCAAATCGTGGGACAGATGTGACCGTAGCACTACGGCACGAAATGGAAATTTTGGGGACAATGAATGTTAGGCCTTGTGACAACGCTCGAGATCAACTGCATTCTATAATTCAAGAAAAATAAAAATAAAAACTACATACGCTATGTGTCCTGTTGTCCTCTTTCTCTATTTCTATTCACTCACTAGTCCAACAAACTCTTCGGCTCTTCATACCCCGGAGGCGGCGCCAACGGCCTCGCCTCCCTCACCGGCAAAGTGGCCGTCGTTCCTGCTCCCATCTTCTTAACAAAGGCCCCATGGTAATTCGCAATGAATCCCTGCGTATAATACGTGTGCGGCGCCCCATGGGACTTAGCCAAGTTGTGCGCCAACTCATGGGCCATTACAACCCACCAATAGACCGCCGCGTCCATCTTCTTGTCAGCACCCACCATCGAGTTGCCGACTTTTCTGATGGCTAACCAGTGGAGGTTGAGGAAGTAGCGCAGATTGGCAAAGATGCTACCGGCGAGGTTGAAGGCGATGGTCTCGCCGGATTCGTCGTAGAAGACGTGGAGAGCTGAGGGGGAGAGGTTGTATACGGAGCCAACATCTATGAGAATGGAAGCGAAGAAGCTGATGGCAGCAGTATTGTTGGCGATGATGGCCGAAACTCTATCGGCCGGGATGCCCCGGTCCATGAAGATCTTGAGACCATTTGATGCCTCAGCCACCATGATCAGATTCTGTCCACTGGCAGAATCACAGTACGTAGGAGGAGCCTGAGTGCCTTCACTCTGCCATGGAGGAGAGTATACTGAGTCGGAGCCGTGCGGCCGAGTGGCTTTCACAGCATCGAGCAGGTTCTTTTGGAGACTAGCCCAGTTAGAAACATCACCCGGATTATGGGGTGTTTGAATAAGAGTTTCTGGCTTTTTCTGAACAGCACTCCAGTTGTCTGGAGGAGAACCCCGGGTCTGTCTGTCTCTGCCATCATCATCATCATCACCACTGTTGTTGAAGCCTAACTGTTTGGTAATAGAAGAGAAGAAACCCCGAGATTTTCTTGGGTTGTCCTGCTCTCTTGGCTTTGGGGCAGAAGGTTGGGATGAATAGCCATCGTCATGCTCATCAAACCCGCCAGGAATTCTACGATCCCGATGCGACTTATCATCCAAAACATCCGCGGCGGCAACCTGCTGTTGCTGTTTCCGCCACTCTTGCTCTCGCTCTCGGATAATCTTCTGCTCTCTTTGCAAAGCTTTCTGACGTTCTTCCTCGGCAAGACGAGCCTCGGCAGCCTTGGCACGCAAGATACGGTCAACGTTGTAGCCACGACGCTTCAGACTACGCAGATCGAGCGTCAGGAATGGCTCAAAGAAGATGTACGCTTGCTGATTCTGCCTTATAAGCAGGATCTGACAAAGCGCTTGGCCAACCTGGTACAGATCCGGCCTACCGCCTTCCGCAATATATAAAACACAAGAGCCAGAACTGATATGAGAAGCCGCTGAGCGATTCTCCTTGTGAGACTTGTTATTACCGCGCTTCAGGACACGCTGCAGCGAGATATGGTCAACAACCTGGACTTGCAAATTCTTCTCGAGCCATTTGGCATCACGTTGCACTTGAACTTTTTTGTCCGAGGTATACTCATATAGGAAAATCTTGGATCGCTCAATGACGTGTTTGCGCAACTTTGTTGCGGGCTGCTGGTTGTAGGCAACACGGCCGATGCGCAGATCTTCCGTCACACAAGATTTGAGCTTAACACAACCCAAAGCGGCGTAGAATCCTTCAAGCACATCTTCTTCAGGGGCGCATACCAACTCAGACTTGAAGATGTCGTATAGGATGAAATCATCTGGAAGAACAATATCTTGTGCAGTACCCAGCTTGAATTGTCTCATGGGCGCCTCATCATCATCCTCGTCCTCGCCATCCTTTCCTGCAACAATCTGATGCCAACCCAACAAGAAAGGGGCGTTTTTCATCTTTTGCCACAAGGCCTTATCGCGTTGCAGCTCAGAAATATTCAACGCAAAGTTGCGCAGGAGGTTGAGGTACTTTTCAGCCTGAAGAACACTAAGTAGACGAGCAGGCTCGTTACAGGCAAAGTCGGCAAGCTCGTGACGGGTTGGCTCGCTCTTAGCACCACAGTGAGACAAGAACGTGTTGGCATCCGTGCCAAAGTCTACAAAGTTAAAGATATTGGAATACTGTGACGATTTCCCGAGATAACAATCACGAGGAGCAAGTAAGTGGCCTTTACCGACAGGAACGATATTCGATGTCTTGAGTTTGGTCAGGAAAGGTTCCCGAATCTCGGTCAAACGTTGGGCAAAGTAGCTAAACAACACAACAGCGGATCTGGAATCCTTAGGAGGGTTCATGCACAGGTATTTGACGCATTCAACCATGGGCGGGTTCGGAGCAACGTGGAATTGCTAATAAATACGGTTAGTACAGTTAACAAAGATAGATATAGATAACGACTTACGATAGCGAATGCATGGAGATCTTTTCGCAAGATCTTGAATCCCATTACAGCAGCACCCTCGTTGGTAAAGCACTCACGAGGCGACACCAATACTTTCGAGTCGCCTTCAATAGGCAGAAACCTTTGAGTAGATGACCCGATATCATACTTTGCATAGTTGTTCAAGGCATACTTGCTCGTAAAGTACTTCATCGCCTTGTCTCTTAGATTGGCATCCGGGCCAGCCATCAGGTTGATCAGGTCCCCTACGTCGGGGATGAGCCGCATGCCCAGGGACACTAGGAAGTGATACTCCGGACTCCCAGATCGGAGGTTTCCAGGCCACTGTATGACAAGGAGATTGAGCTCTCTGAAAGTATCATGGGGCTCAAAGAGCTCAGACACTTTGTAGTGTCTCTTAGTAGCCTGAACAGGCCCATCTACAGTTTTGGGAGCTTCGGCTGGCACAATCCGGGACTGTTGCAGACGCCGCATATCTTCCTTCGGAATATCATCCTTGACGGAAGCCAAATAACGGATGAGGTCAACGTGACTCCACTTTGAATCGCCATCGCCGTTAGCGCTCAGAAGACGTGAGAAGATAGTCTCGAGATCAACAGTCTTGCGAACGCCTAGTTCTACAAGAAGCTTTTCCTTCAGCTGTGAGCAGTTCTGTATGACTGGAAGATCGTCAAACAGTTTTACACTGGGGAAGAATGACTCGGTGGGCTTCCGCATGCCGGCTTTGGTGGGCATGACTGGATGATCTCGGAGCAGCTTTGTCAAGATAGGGCGATCTGCATTGGTGATGTTGTCCCAGTTCTTCGACACTACACTAAGCGCTGAGACAGAAAACTTTGGAGATCTCAAAATGTTCTGCTTCTCGGGAGCATTCGCTGCTGACTGGATCAAGAACCTGATCCAAGTCAAGACCTCGAGAGGCTCCCAACCAAGAGCGTCCAGTTCCATGTCGTTCAACCCATGGGTGAACGCAAACGGAATACACTGCTTTGGTAGCGGCACTCCTGCGGGGATACGATTTCCCGCAAGATAGTTGCGGATAGCGCCTAGAGGGATAATCTCCCCAGGCCCTTCTTTATCATCGTTGATAGCAGCGACCGCTACACTAAGCAGATTGAGTTTGTTTCCGTGGTCAATCTGTCCAGAAAGAATACCTCCTGCCATGTACTTCAAGAAGTAACCCAGCTGGGCCTTGTCCAAAGCTTTAGCTTCCAACGCTTTAGATAGATCATCCAATGTGATGCCATGGATCAGACCAAACGAAATCAACTTCTGAATAAAAGAAGTGTCTTGAATAGTCGCTGGAATAACTGGAATACCATCGACAAACTTGGACAACTCCTTATTCGAGATGCGAACCTTGTCAGTCGGCATCACACCACGACTTGAGAAGACATCGATCGAGGGTCTCCGGTATGATGTCCAGAACGATTCGTCGATGATCTTGGAGACCTGACTGTTTGGTGTGGAGTCTTCAAACGAATAAGTCTTAAGTATATGCAACGCCTCTGGTAGAAACTTCTCCACGTACTCGTCCATGTTTTTCATCTTCTGGGGCAAAGAGCCCTTGAACATCAGCGAAAGTGTGTTCATATCATCTACAAATGATAGGCGGGTAATTATACCAGCCGCTCTCAACATCTCAACATTCCATGTTCTCACCCACCTGGCGTTGAGATCAATGGCTTCACGCTCAACAGTTGGGACAACCGACGGAGCAGATATATGGAGGCCAGCTCCAGTTGTCTGCATAGTCGGGAAACCAATAAAGATACGACCGCCGGGCTTCTTGCTCGGCAGGACCGAAGCAAATACATCTGCGACTTTCTCTGATGAGGACGAGGCAGCAGAGGCAATTGTGTCATCGTAGGTCGAGGTCAAGATAGCAAGCTTGGCAATTTTGGGTGGGGGCTTCTTAGTGGCTCTTTCAAGTTCCGTGGAAAATTGTGAAGAGACCTTGGTCTTTATTTGTGCCGAGGTAACCCGCAAGAAGATGGTAGATGTATGAGTGATAGTAATGTCGTCTAACAAAGGCTTTTGGACAACAGTCTCTTCGGTCTTTGCTTTTTGGGATGTCGATGACAACGTCAGGCGTGAGAAGAAGCTCTTGATATAGTGGTTTTCAGTGATGGGTCCACCAAGGGATTCTGTGACTTTAGCCAGTGTAGTAGTCTTCGGTTTCCAGCTGACAGCAGCCATGTAGGTCGCACTGATCTGGGAGCTTGTCCTATCTACAGCATGCACATTCATAATGCCATCTTTAGTCCTAGTATCTAGTTCAGAAGGAATTGGCACCGATGCAGGCGATGACGTCATCTTCTTCAAACTCAATATCTGGAAATCATCAATGTAAAATTCCAAGCCCTCGAGTGCCACGAATGTCAAACTTGTCGCCATAAACTGTGCAACCGACAAGGCGTTTGGTAACGGTGTTGTGGTATTGCGGTAGTCTAACACAAAGGTAGTGAACTTGCTACATTGATCTTCGGGTAGCTTTGACTTCTTGGTAAATAGAGCATTTCCCTTCCAGTAGAACGCCATTGCTTCCGACCCGGAGCTCACAAATGGTTCCTCGCAATCAGCAAAAACACTGTAGAATCCCACGCCAAATGCACCGATCTTAGTCTCGTCTGGATTTCCCTCTGCGATCCTCTTCAAACGCCCCCAATCCGTCTTCGTAAACGGCGCGCCATCATTCTGCACAACCAGGCGCCTCAGTGTATGGTTCGTTATCGTGTGTTTCAGTAAGTCGGATTTGGAGGGGTTCGAAGGGAGCGGAACAGTCATAGAGGGTATCGTTTCGAAGCGGATGGTGACCTTAGTAGCCTGCGCATCGGCGGCATTCTGGATAAGTTCTCGGAGGGTTGTCCATTCGCCCGAGTAGCGAGCGAGGACTTTGTCGATCAGAGCGCGAGTATCGACAGTGACAGCTTCTTCGTCTTCGGCGCCTTGGAGAGCGGCCGCGCGAAGGCGGGAGTAATCCATTATGGCCAGACCTAGGGTTGGAGCCTTGTGTTGAAAAATATGGAAGTGGTATGAATATATGGGCCGAGTACGGATGTCGTAAAGAGTCGTTTGATGTCAACAAAGCCAGAACAGATGCAAGTTGATATTGCGACAAGCTACAGCAACAGGCAGCAGTATTGAGGGGTACAAACTAAGCAAAATAAGCACTTGTAAGCTCGATGATAATCAATATCACCGCTGCTAGACGTAAAGATGTGCTAAAACGAGAGTTTATGTACCCTCTCATGTTTCATGAATCATCAAGAATCTCAACAAAGCAATCGTTAGACCTTGCGCGTTCCAGAACACGACAGAGTTCCCTCCCATGTTATGAAAATTAGGGTCAAAGGTTTATGACGTAAGACAGCAATTCCCTACATGTACTGGTCCATTCACAAGGTGAAGAAAAGACGGGGTTTTGCGCATATACGTTGAGTTGGGGTTTCAGGGTGTTTCTTGAGATAAAAAAGTAACTAATTACTGTTCGTTGATTAAATCCGGATTGATGTAGTCTTCCAACACTGCTACATTCATATATGATATTAGGGTTAGACACATTGAATATGGACGAACCACCAGGGTCTTTCAACACTGTTGTTGATGTAAACATAGTTTAAAATCAAGTCAAACACCCGGAATGGAATAAGGCATTCGCAATTAAAATTCGTTTGCCCGAAGCAACAAGAGACCAGTCTATCTGACAAACAACCAGTAATGTAACAAGTTTACATCAAAACAAAAGAACAAAAAAAAGAAACAAAAAACATGTCCTTATCCGTATTTTCTAGTACAGACCTAATCCAGGCCATCACTCTGTAATTGTGCGCCGGTCCCAGACAAACAGAAAATAAAACGCCATATCATTCCAACGCCAACCCATGAAACGAAACCAAACCCTAAGGGACTATAATGGAACATATGAATCTCATAGAATAGTACAAGGAGATGAAATGGTTCATGAACTTAATCCCAACCGGATTCATCGGCAGCTATGGTTTCATCATTGGCCATAGTAACATCGGCATCGAAGGCTGTATCATTTGCGAGAGACTCGTTGGCTATGTTTTCGGTAGTGTCGGCAGCTTTCTTGACCCGTTTTGTGGTTGGTACGGGCTCAACTTCCGGGCTGCGATTGCTTTCCCAGCGTAATAGCCTCCTACTAACTCGTCTCAGAGCAGCCGCATACGAAGCAAACTCCTCGCCGTAGTCATCAACCTCCTTTTTGAGAGGACACAAACCGCCAAATCCAGTTTGCCTAAACAAAGCAGTAGGGTGGCCATCTTCATCATCACTGGGAACTAGAGGATCTTCCATGGCTTCCAATCTGCGCATTGCACGAATGATGGCGCCCTCTTCCCGGCGAATTTTGCGCGCCTTGTGATGGGCTTTCCGGAGATCTCTATCCAAGATATGCTCCACGCGCTGATTACGATTTCTCTCAACAGCAAGTTGATGCGCAGTTGGTGGACGGGGTTTGCGCAAAGGCATAGAGTCATGGTCACGGTCAAGCTGCGAGCCACCAGGTGAAGAGATATCAAATAATTGATGCTTGAGGCTACCAGGACGTTTAGACGACCCACCACCGCGAGCAACGAGCAAGCGAGGCGGTGGAGTAGACCTGGGGCTATCAACATCCGACTCATGCTTGTTAGGTCGTATCCGCGGTAAGATAGCCGGGCCGTCTTCAACAAGTTTGATTCCTGAATTCCGGGGAGCACGTTTGCCGTTATTGTCGACAATGTTTGAATGGTCATGTTCCAGAATTCTGTGACGCAGTTGACGCTTCTCTTCACCAAACTCTAACTCTTCGGGGGTGTCGACATTCTCTTCAGCTTCTTCTTCAGCAGTCATGAGACAAAGAGGGGGGATACCCTGGTTGGCCACGTTGAGACCGTAATCAACGCCAGGACCAAATGGATTTTCTTCGCAACCCTCTTCGGTAAAGTCCGATTCAAGATAGAACCACACGAGCCACAAGAATGCCTTGGCACGGGTAGCACTCGAGTATTGAGTCTTCATGACAAGATCATGGAGTTCCTGATCAGCAGGGAAATGCAGTTCATGAATCTTTTGGGCGGATTGGGTCATGAGGAAAATCAGATTAACGGGATTGGTGCGGGGACTATTCCTCGACTTTATCTCAAGGATACTGCGGGGCTCATCACGATCCTCAACGGCCCCTTTCAATATGGACTTCAATCGCGGAGCATCTTGGAGTTGCTTGTAAGATTGAGCATCCTGATGTGCTTGAAGAGAGGGGATGGCATGGTATGTCCGGAGTTGAGCACGCATTTCAGGGAAGACTAGATGCAAGTTAGCATAACATCATGTCTATGGGAGCAGTTAACACATACAATTGAGAGTAGTATTCATGCGTCCGATGTTAACCAGTAAGCAGACCATGGCCATGCCTTTGGCGGCTTCACGATCGCTCAGCAACTTGTCGCGGAGAACTTTACTGGTTTTGCTACTCCGAGCCATGGTATCAATATACAAATCGGCAAAGCATTGCATGCCAATACTTTCAGGTTCGTAGCTGTTTAGAAAGACCTTGGTCTCGTCATCGAAAACGGCTTTCAAAAAATCGTACTGGATGTCCCGGCGCCACAGAGGGTCACCGTCTTCCTTTTTTAGGTGTTTGACTTTTCCAATGGAAGACTGATTTACATCTCGCGCCCCCCCTTTAGATTTACGAGAAGGTTTGTTATCTTTCTCGCCAGCTTTAGATTCGTCATCATCATGGTACATGTGTGTGGTGAAAGTCTTAGTGTGGGTACGCGCCGGAGCCGGGGAGCTATGCACACTAGCTTCTGATTGAGGGGGCGGCGAACCCGACATGGTGGTGAAGTCAATATGCAGTTTTTGGTCAATAAGTTGAAAGGCCTTTGTCGCAAACTGAATATTTGATGATTCGTAGTGAATTTGGATGCAAAAATTGTGTTGCTGGAAGGCGGCGAATACCTGTGCGATTTTGGCGGTGAAATTTGAGCAAAAGAGCCAGAAGCGTGAAAATAATGGTTTAAATGTTGGGATACGGAGTCTTCAAAGTGGGCGCGTTGACTAGCAGTAACTGACGATGATGAAATTAAAAAGTTCTAGGTATAAATTGATAGTAATGGCAGAGAAAAAAAAATGCTGATATACAAATCACTAAGCGCAAGGCAGTGTGCGGATGTGGAATGGGTCTAGCCTCGTGACATGTAATGAAATTTGCAAAAGGTCGCGAATCCACAGAAAGAACGGCTCATGGTGCGAATGCGAAGCCTTGCCCTTCTGGTCATTCTATAATCGCATTAGATGAAACCAGTAATAAGCCTATTGTATTCATCGCGACTTGTGGCGTCATATGTGGCAGAAGTATAATTGACGCCACGCCTAATTTCTTCAAAACGCGCTGTTGCCGTGTCAGACAACTGTATAGGTGCAGCTTGGTCGCCAAAAAGAGGCAAATTCCCATTGCATTTGAATCTTCCTTCTCGAAAGAGCGACCGAATTCAACACTTTGAGCTCGGGATTTTTGCGCAGTGTGCGGTCCGGCAAATTTTACTAACCTAAACACCAGCCCAAAATTGTCGACAAAGTTGTGAGTCTGCTCCATTTTACTAGCCAATATTTACTGGCAGCTGTGCTTTGCGCACCCAATAGCCTTTGAACTAGCTCCTAACCGCAACTCTTGAATCCCAGATCGACAACGACAAGCGCAAACAGCAGCTTAATATCCTCACGACCACATAGCCGTTTGATCAGATATTGTACGATATGTCTTCTTCGCGTGCGAGGACTAGCGCCGTCTTGACTACTCCAGTCAAAAAAGTTGCCACTACCTCTCCAGCCACCGAATCGCCCGGTACCTGGAAACATCCCCGCTTGGATGAGATTCAGCGCCGTCGGAATGCTTCTACATTCACTGAGAAGAACATGCGTCAGGTCGCTGTCAGCATCGTTGCTATTGGTGCACTCTACGTTGTTAATTACATTGCGACGTCTTATTTGAACTTCGACTTGTATGCCCAGACATCTGCAACTAGAACCCAATGTTCGAATTACATGAGACTAACCATGTTTTGCCGATCAGCTTGTCTCGGTCCGTTAAGTCGTGGATCTCCTGGGGTTTTACTCTCATTCACGCTGCACCTATTGCCAATATGGTTGTTGCCCTCTTGCCTCTGGTCCGTCCTGTCGATACCATGTCCGACATCCCTCTCTCAAATGAGCAGCGGCAGCTATTGGGCGTTCCATTGATTCTCGCTGCGAAGACGGCTGATGCGGCTCAGGTTAGCACGCCGCCTCGCTATGCGCGCACTCCCTCCATGGCTGGCTCTGTCAACAGCCGTGCCAGCTACACTGGATCCCCGCTATCTAACCAAGGCCTATCCATGAGAGACTACTCTCCTTACAACAGCCCCCTCCAGTCCAAGTCGACCAAGTGCTTGCCAATGAGCACCCCCACTCAGCCGAAGACGACTAAGAATGCTTTTTTGGCGAGCAGTACGTCATCGATTGTCTCTGGTACTTCTCCGGCGAATATGTTCCCTGATCTTGGTACTCCCAGTCCATCCAAGAAGACTAGTGTTGGATTAAACAGCAAATGGCTGTATGAAAAGAGCCGTAGACAAAGTGGCAACTGGGGTCAATAATTTTGGGTTGACAAGAATTGACAAACAAAGTCCGTACGGAACTAGTTTCGTAGACACGTAAGTATTGTAATGATCATCACGGGAGGCTCAGATCAAGTTCGATGTGTCATGCATTTCCTTTTGTGTTGCGTTATCTTCCATTCTTGTAAACATAGACATTAGACACTATGAGTACAATGGGATGTTTCTTACCTTAAACCTTTGGCATTTTGTCTTGTTCTTTTGCTGGAAGCGAGTTTTTGGATATATGCCACATGTTTTTAATTGTAAGATTGAGTTTGGAAGATTTGGTCAATTTCCTGCATGTCCTTGACTATGAATAGATGTTTGCTTCGGCTGTGACTTACTAAAAGAATCACCTGTGGCTATATAAGGCTTCTAGGACTTTGTATTATTAACCCTAACCCGATTGGAAGCTAGACCCCTGCTTGGTGACTAAGATGACATGGGTAGACGGGATTTGGGGAACTCGTGGAGGCCACTATACTGTGCAACTTAGACGACTTGCAAGCTGAGGCGCATGTCGACTGACTATTATTGTTGCTATTTCTGGTCCTATTGAGACTGTAACTGTGAAAATTACCGTGACACCTCAACTTGCCGATATTCAATTGAATCTAACATTCGAACAAACCCAACCTATGCACGTATACATGTACCCCTTCGACTAGCAATACCACCTACGCCATCATCATCCATCTCCTCGCTACTGGCGACCGCTGCTTCTCAGCGCAGCTTGCGCCATTACTGAACCTCACAACATGGGTGCGAGCGATTCAAAACTTGTTTTTAAGAAGGGCATTCTCCGCCTTTCTGAAGAACGTCATATCCCCGCTGATGATCCGTACTGGGTTTCTGTAAGCTCTGCCCATTCAAGTGCCCGGACGTTCCCGGTGCCATGAAGCCACCCCACGCATCTTTGCGACATGTGGGATATCGTTGCCAATTGTCACACCTTACAGGCCGGCTAACAACCATTTGGTTCCGTAGTTTTGGGAACTCCCCGAATCTTCCGATGATGTCTTCAGTCTCTTTGCACCGTCAGATATCCGCCGCACCCGCGACAATGCCCTCGAGAATCTAGAGACCCTGATCCTCGCCTTATGCTCCCGACTTTTCATGCTGCGCCACCACCCGTCGTTTCCCGACCCTGAATATGCCCCCGACCGCGAACTGCTGAACTGCGTACGAGTTCTGACCCGGTTGCTCCCCTTTGTGTTTGAAGATGAGGGGCTGTTGGAATGGGAGGATCGCTTCTTCTGGGGACTGAGGAGGAAGAAGAGCCGCAAGGCTTCGTTGGCGACAGAGATATTGTTTGATGAGTCGAATCTGGATGCGGAGCCAGCGCCAATACCAGATGCTTACGAGGAAGTCAAACCGTTAGCAGAAGAGCTGATTGATACATTGATTGAGCTTCTATTCTTTTCTGGATTGACGGTTCAGAAGACAGGGCCTGGCAAGGAACGTGTAACCTTTGCAATCTGGCAAAGTGGTGTTGGTTGCAACTCGACATTCCCCACTACCAAGGATTTTGAACGCAACAGATGCGAGATCCTGAGACTACTTATGGTCTTGACCAGCAAGAGTCTCTATATGACGCCGCCACAACTCACGCAGACTGGAGTTAAAGCATTGTCCTATATGTGCACATCCTCAGACAAACAAGCTGTTCTGTCCTTGATCTGCTCTTTGTTGAACACTTCATTGAAGTACAACCCCGCCAACTGGCGACTACCATACAACTCCCTGATACAGAAGGACAGCAAACAACTACTTGCTACATACTCAGTACAATTCCTGCTCACATTAGTCCTATATCCGATACCTGAGCGATATGGATCGACAAAGAATGTCTACCGTCACTTCTTTGGCCGTGTACATAGACCACAAGACTTCCAGTTCATGGTTGATGGCATGGCTCGCATCCTCAATCAGCCATTACAAGAGAAGGTCTCCATTATCCCGGCGTCTCAGGGCCAGGCCAGCTTTGTGTCTGAAATGCTTATGTTGTTTTGGGAGTCTACGCAAAGCAATAAGCGTTTCCGGGCTTTCATTGTTGATACAGAGCGAGCTCGGGACTTTGTTATCTTTACTCTCTTTTATGCCCTAGAATACCGTACAGATACCTTCAAGCAGGGTGTTATCAGGATGTGCGCGTTCCTGCTCCAAACCCTCAGTGTCGAGAAAAACTTTGGTATCAATTTGAATGGCAGATTTGAAAGCCACAACACATTACCAGTGATAATGCGAATTCCTGGATTCCGTGGCTCCTATGCCGACTTCTTGATTCAATCTATCTATACGTTGATTGCTCAGGGCCATAAAAATCTCACTGCCATTTACCCTACGTTATTGGCCGTCCTCAACAACATTGCGCCTTATCTTCAGAATCTTACGACCAAGAGTTGCAACAGAATAATGCAATTGTTATCGTCAATGTCATCACCATCATTCTTACTAGCAAATGAGACAAACCATGACCTGCTCCGGGCTTTGCTGGAGACAATCAACGGCATCATCGAACACCAGTACGATAGTAAGTACCAAATTTCTCGCTTAGTGCAAAATCTTGCTCTAACCTGACTCAGAAAACCCCGACTTTGTATACGCCGTGTTGCGTCATCGCAAAAATATTGAGAATCTCCGCAGCTTCACGCTTGAAAGTGGCCAGGAAGAGATTTCCAGACGCCAAAGAACTCGGAAAGAGTCAAGCGCTAGCACCGAATTCTTTGATGATAACTCCAGACGAAGCTCGGTGGATAGCACGAACAACTTCCTCCAAAATCAACAGGCGCAATCGATTCAATCTCCTGGCCTGGGCAATGTACCCGAAGATTCTACCTTCGAGATTGGCGACGACGAAAGCGATGCTGAAACCAATAAGGCAGATGATTATGAGCGCCACCAGACGCCACCTGGTCATAGCAATACCCCCTCTTATGCCGGCTCGGTGGTTGGTCCCGATGACGCCGTCCCTGCGCAGCTCCGAGGCATGTCCGAGAAGGCCCGGGGTAAGCTTCCGGCTGGGACACCCACCTTCTCACGACAGAATAGTCTGTCTTCATTCACATTTCCTTCGTTATCTAGGACCGGTACTTCTGCAGCCTTTGAGCCTACCGCAGCGTGGATTGACAGCTGGTTACCAGAGTTGCCTTTGCATACTCTTCTGATCCTTATGCAGCAACTTGGTGCCCTGATTCTTCAGCAAAGCTTGACTCCCGATGTCGCTACAACCGAGGTTCGCAAGCAGATTCAAAGTATTGCCGTCATTGGGTTAGAAGCTTCAGATATCCATGTACATTCGTTCGAATGGAACTCCATGACTCTCGGTTGGTATGAATCGCTACTGTGGGGCCTCATCTTCACATCCGACATCCGACCAGGAAATGGCACGGTGACTGCAGGACCTTGGAGTGGCACGGCTGTCAAGCTGTTCAGAGTGCAGGAGATGGCACCGTCGGGACCGACGTTGACAAGTCCCAGAGGTGCAGTTGATGCAGTAGGAAGTAATCTTGTTTCCCGAATAGGCGCTATCAATCTTAGAGGGGCAAGTGGAAGTATCAGTGCAGGTAGTGCGGCCAATAACAGTGGGTCTACGGCACCTGGTAGCGGAACACTACGTTGAAAATTTAGTATGATTCATTTGACAAAATATAATTTGATATCAAGTGTTGTATTTCTATCGTGAGCGCATTTTTTGTTGTATCCAGGATTTACCTATGCCGTTTACCACAAAGGACCCTATATCAATGAGATTTGTGAGACCGGTGGTCACTACGGTGCCTACTGCGGTGACCGTGGTCCTTACTGCGACTGCGGTATCTCCGTCGTTCCCTGCGGTCATCATCATGATCTCTGCCACGTTCCCTCCGTGACTCTCCGTCGCTCCTCTCTTCACGATAGTAATCCCTCCAATCTCGTCTGTCGCGACTGAAACTCCGATCCCGATGCCGTCTTTCCCGACGTTCTTTATCATCCCTTCCTCGATCATCTCGTCTCGACCGGTGCTTATGCTTCCTTTGCTCTCGGTATTCTCTTTTCTCCTTCACATCATCTTCTTCTTCGACCTCCTTCTTTGCAACATTGTTCCCGCTCTCTTCAAAGCCCTCCCTCATCTTACCCTCAACCGCATTAGCCCCCGTGGCATTCCTCACCGGCACCAGCAACCCCATCGCCCTCGCCATCATCTCTTCCTCCGCCTCCTTCACCCTTCTCATCTCCTCTCTCCTCTTAACTTCGGCGTCTTCCACGCCCTCCCCATCTGGTCCTTCTTTTGAGTTGGAGTACCAGGTGAGGTCTTTGCCTTGTTGCCAGCGACCGACGGGTGCTTTGAGGGAGTGGCCTAGGTAGTGGGAACGGTGGGGCGACGATGCGACGGAGTCCCAAGAGAAATTGACGCCACCGCGAGAGCCGGATTTGCGGACTGTGGCGAGGAGATCCATGATTATCGATTATTGGTGTATGGCAATTGCGACGTACTGTGAGGTTGTATGTAGATATGAGTATTTAGATAATCAGATTGATTGAGGGAATATCGCCCGATATGACGTAAATATATTTCAGCGGCTCGATTAATCAATATACAACGCGACTGATGACGATTGGCGACTGGCTTGTTACATTGTAATCACATTGGGAAATTTAGGCTTTGATGCGACAAGGCTAGGTATATATATGGCAAGCTTTAATATGTGTCTAGGGTTTAGGTCACAAACCATCCAGACTTGATTTAGTCTAATTTAATTCTTAATATCTTACGTACCAGAACTTGCGCAATTAAGGATAATGATGGTACAGATCTAGGGGATCCCGTTAGATTTAAAATTGCTTAGTTGAGCAAAACCCAAATTTCGACTTTCTTGGAAATGCTGCTTTTTGAGGAATGGAAGGGTCTTGACAAGCAATTGGAATTTTTGCAAGCAGCGACGAGGGGAGCTTGGCAAATGATATCATTAAAGGTTTTCATGTATACCATTGCAATAAATTGCTACCCCAAACCTGGATGGTAATGGCCTTGAGAAACAGTAGTCTGAGTGGTTGTAAACAACTAGTCATATACTTAACAAACGCACACAGTAAATAATCGGCAAAGCAAATATTGATATCATAGAGCAAGCCATCGCCCAGTACATACATTATAGATTGACAAGCTAGAATTCCTATGTAGAAGCAATCCACCAAATCTAAGAAATGGGTATCATTGATATGAATCAGCTCCATCCCTTCCTCTCCGACATTTTAATAATGAGCTCGAAACCCAGAAGTAGTAAGACCAAAACAAAAACAGAAAACTACCAGGAAAAAACGAACGAACAAAAGCAAGAATAAACACAAACATCCCGAGATATCAAAGCGAGAGACCGAGAAATGATGATAATAATGACGATGATGGGTATTGTTTGTATGCAGATACGAAATATAAAGAAATGAAAAGAAAGAAAGAAGAAAAAAACCAGTAGATGAGGCGACGGCCTGTGTCCGTCTGAAAAACAAATATGAGAGATGACAAGGAACGTGTAGTGCAATAGTTGTGTGTATATCATAAGGGAAACACATTGATCTATTATGCTTAATCAAGATCGGGGTTGGCAATGTAGAGGCGGCCAGAGGTCAAGGTCATGGTTCGCTCATCCACAGAGCCACGACGCTTGAGCTCATCAGAACCAGCAGCGCCCTTCTCACGTTTGAGGTTGGCATGAGCTTGCGACTTGGCAGCAAGCTTGGGCATCTCGTCGAGCTCACCGACATTGTCTGCTCGCTCGCTGCTGCCACTGTGGGTACTCATAGCCTTGAGACTGGCAGTTTCCGAGCCATTGGCAATCTTAACAGCAGCCATGGCAGCAGTGATCTTCTCAACTGCAGGAGCGGCATTAATAGTGAGGCTGGAAGCATTCGGCTCCTCCATCAAGCTGGCTGTACGCTCAGGAGTGTTGCTGGGGCTCCAGCGGCGTTGATTGAAAGTGCCGGAAGGACGGTAGGTGATGCGACGGGCAGAAGCGATCGAGTTACGACCAGAGCTGCTGGTGCGGTGATGGTTGAGACGCAAAGAGTCATCCTCCTCATCACTGCTTTCACCTTCGACCTCGGTAGCACTGAGGCGGATGGGAACACCACCGACACCAACATGATTGTCGCTGTGGAAGCCGGTAACGGTCTGCTTGCCGTGGTGGCGGATCTTGGCAGCAACCTTGCCAGTAGCGCTTATTCCAGTGCTAGTGCGGCCCGAACCACTACCGGAAGGCATGCGGACCCCACCACCAGCAATCTGGCGAGTAGCACGCATCTTGTCGTGGCGGCGCTGAGCGACAATGTTGGGGTCCTCATTCTGGGTAGAAGCGCTCCAAACAGTGGCCTTTTGGCGGCGAAGCAGGGCAACATAGCCGGAGCCTTGGGACGAAGGTGGTATGGAACCGCCAGAGCGAGAAGATGTGGAACGACGAACATTGGGACCGGAGGATGTATGGTAGGCAGCGGGAGGGACGGATGAGGTAGTGCTGAAGGTAGCGACGGAGGGCGAACGACGGTTATGCTGCTGGGCAGTCGAGAGATGTGAACCTTGCAATTGCGCTGAGTAACAGTACTGCTGCTGATGAGCATATTGGTGAGACATGTGCTGTTGCTGGCCACCGTATTGGTAGCCAGCATACTGCTGCGGTGGTGATATAGCGTGCTGGTTGTGCGGTTGTGAGGAATAGGTAGGTTGAGCGTACGGCTGTTGCTGTTGCGCAGCAGCCATCTGGTATTGAGACTCCATTGAAGCGATGTACAGTTCGTACTGCTGCTGAGGGCGGTTCGGGCTAGTATGGATTGGGGATTGGCCCGCTACGGGCGGCGGGCGAGGCCGGGATGGACGGGAACGGGTTGAGGAAGTAGACGACGATGTCGAGATGGAGCGGATGTGAGCAGCAGAGCGGGGGGCAGCAGGGGCGTAGTTGAGAGGTTGCTGCGAAGCTGGGTAGTAGTGGTGATGGGGTTGCTGCTGCTGCTGCTGAGGGTAGTAGTAGTAGGGAGTCGACGCTGTAGACGAGATGGAATAGGTGTGCGACTGGGAAAAGGAACGTGTGTGTGCGCGAGACTGTGGCAGAGAGTGTGTTGGAGAAGAGGATGTTGAGGAGCCCGAGTATACAGCAACAGATTCCGGGCGAGGGCGGGCGGGCGATGAAAGACGGTGGTGGGAGATGGAAGGAGTTGGAAACTGCTGCGAGGCTAACATTTTAGGAGAGTTTTGGGGAGTGCTGTGGGATTTTGTGGGTAGTGACAAAAAAGGTAAAGGTGGTGATAAAATGGGGTATATTTTAGCCCTTGGAGGGTTGAAGGGTACCCGGATTAAGTAATAAGAAGAATAAAATAATAAAACTAAAATTGAATTAAAACACAGGCGAGCTGGTTTTCAATGTGCTTGATGAAATCTGGTTTTTGCCAAGCGATCATCTCAAATACACTGAGATCGGGGCGGCTTAGACCAGGGAAACGACGTTGCTTGTAGAAGACAAACAGTAGGCAGAGACACAGTAATAAAGGAAGCGTCAACAGACGATAGTGGGACGACTCAGCGAAATGCGATTGTGAGTGCGACTGCAGACAAACAAGTAAAATGGATAGAAGCTGTAGGCAGGTGCCTTGAATAGGGAATGGGTCTGCTGTCGTGACGACTGGTTTTCAGTCCACTTCAGCCGGTGTGGTCGGTGGTGGACGAAGAAAGACGGTATATCAAATACCGGGAAATCAAGCAGAGAGAAAAAGTCAATAGAGTTCGAGATGCAATGATGGGTATGAGTTTCTGTATATGCGGGACCAGCGCTCAGAAAGAATTAGTATAGGCTCTTGTTGGTTGGTGATGATGATGATGATAATGATGATGATGACAGTTATATAATACAAAAAAAACAATGATCGTATCAATTAAAATATAAGACATGAAAAGGTAATCATAAACAAATAACAGAAGCGAGTAGCCAAAGATGAGCCAACAGAGAATACAAAAACATAATAGATATAGACCAAGAGTAGTCTTTTTTTTGTTTTTTGAATACCCGAAAACCAGAGACAGTGGACCACTGACTACTTAATAGTAAATCCTGTCTCTCACCAGTCCATCAACTGTGCCTCTCTGCACGACAAAACTCACCTTACACACCCACAGAAGGAATAACACTAACAGCCCGCAACAGCACACGCAGAATCACACACGGCACCTCTTGCAACAACAGAAAATCCAACCCGCCTCCAGTAAGAGCCGGGGTCGTCACCTCAAGCCAAAAAGGCCGCCCGCGTGAAAGGTGCTGGGACCTTGTTTCTGTCATTATTTGTGCCTCCTCCGTTTCCTAACACGAGAGTCGTAGTCTGAGAGGCTAATGTGGGCGGGTGATAATGCTGGTGCAGCTAAGGGTTGTGAGCTTGCTGGGGGGGGGGGGGGTGGAAGGTTGCATGGCATCTATGGGGAGTTTTTTATGAGGGAGAAGACGAGCAGAGAGGCAAGCAGCAGCTGGAAGAGTTTTGTGTAGCGTAGTGATGAGAAGTATGTGTATGTGCGCAGAAAATTGATGAATATTTGGAAACGGGCTTATAGAGGCGCAGACGGTGGAAAATTCGTCGACTAGTGGCTTCATAATCGATTACTAGACACCGGAATGCAGATTATGAGTTTGCTTGTTGGTAATGTGGATATGAGGCTTGGAGTCGATCGTGAAATGAGCAGCTGATGAAGATGTAGATCTAGTCTCGGATTTGCGTGGAGAATGGGATAATCTCAATGGCAAGAAGGCGGATATGGATTGGAGTTTCAGGAACGTCCGTACTCACCTTCAACTTATGATCCTGCATAAAGATGGATATGCCTTCTAAGTCTTGAAAAAAGAGCAAAGCCTTGAATTGAAAAAGTTGGGTATGATTACTTATTATAGGGAGAGCCAGTATTTCTATCGCCTTCCTACGGCCCACAGACAACATAGCAGCAAAGCACATATATATATCAAGACTAAAGATTTTCCTTGCCTCGCAGTGTATGTATATATATATACAAAAATCTTAGATAAAAGCTTATCCATCGTCTCTATCTGACTCGTAGCAATTTCCCAATCGGGATAAAACCCACTCCACCCACCCCACCACCAAGTTTTCGATCTTCGCCGTAGACTGTCTTTGGGCCACTCTAGGATTGCAAAAAAAAAAAAATAAGACAACTATTTTCTTAGCTGCGTCAACTCCAATCCGTCTCATTCCTTCACCATAGTAGGCCTTAAGTTTAGCAAGTCTTTGCAAAACTAAGATCGATAGTCGCTTGCCACGCGGAACAAGCATTCATCACTGTATGTATATATCCACAGCTGACGATAAGGTTATTAACGCGCATGTTTTGTCGCTAGGGATGGGAATAGAATGCGTGATTTGATAATCATAATGAGGGGAGATTAGCGCTGAGCCGGTTGGTCTTCAATATGAGCACGGGTGCCACAAGTGGTGGGGCCGGGGAATGGCTCGGTGAAGGGAGAAGTGGTTGAGTTGAGGTGATGGGAAATCACAGGGTCGTTGGAGATGCTCGTAGGTGAGGGCTTTCGGTGTCAGAGCAAGGATTGGTGGTGACGGGTCGTTTCATGAGGGGTACAAAGGTAAAGTGAGGTATCATTGATTGTCTGGGCGGGACAGGACATTGAGCTACTGCCATTTCATGCTCAATAGTTTCATGTCCAATGTAACAAACATATTTTCCTCGGTGAATATTTACAATGGCACTTTAGTTTTTATTTTTTTTTTATTATCTCGTTTCTTTGAACAAACTTCACCGATGTATGTGGTGGCCATATGTCAGATAAATATGTCAGATTCCTTAACTGAGCATCCCGCCTGTCCATCCCTTCAATTCGCTGCCTCCGGTCATGGAAGGGTTGCAGGTAAGGTATGATTGTAACAAAACCGCTAATATTACGTGTAGAATATCACCTTATGTCTCCATTAAGGCCAATACAGCTCCCCGTCATGACTCTACGGCCCGTCAATGGGCGGACTGTAGGCCATCCTATATCCGCGGTGGCATTTCAGACTGAAGTCTGGTATATGTGAACCAAACTCATAACGCTAGGCGTTTTGCATTTGCCTATGATCGCCAACCTCGGTCTATGACCAATTAAATATTATGATATCATGCTGTAGACAAATATTTTGAATATTTACCGCACTCGGAATAAAGGTTGAACTGCCATCCAATCCCTTCCGTTATCTTATAGCCGCTCATGGCAACTTCCCTAAGAAAAATAACTAAATTATTTAGTCAATTTAGCCAGAAACTAACCAATTGGTGTTGAGCCTACGAAGTCAGAGGATATTCACTATCAAAGTTGGTCTTGTCCTTCCTTTGTTTGGATTCAGATACTTTAGAATTTTATCACAAATACGGCGAATTTAGAGTGGATCTACATACTAAATAGATAGTCAGCAGAGATATAGCGTTGAGAGATGAATGACAGGAGCCATTTTGAGCTTTCATTTGTTAAAAGTTGTGGGTCTTGCGTAAGAATATCAACAACACCACACCAGATGGATAAGACTATAACAGCAATATAAATATTTACTTTGGAACCCCACCCCCTCTGTATATAAACACCAGAACTGCACGACAATTGGCCTCAAGTGTGTATGTCTCGGAATGATGGAGCATGATTGCTCGTTCGACGTCATGCAGACGGCCTATGACGCTCATGCTCGCTTACAAGGACTGCGGGCCGGGGTTGGTAGTGGGGATAAGGCGGGGTTTGATGATTTGTTTTTTTTTTTCTTTTAACAGGACAGAACATGTGGAATTATGGAGACGTTCCATGCGCGGGCTGGCTGTGTGGTGAGTGTGATTCCGCTTATGTGCCCGGTAATTAATTGGACAATCTGATTGGTGGGTCAATACGTAAAGGATGAAGAGGGCGGGATGAATATCTGGTGACAAGAGCCGCTATTCAACTCGTGCTGGTAGACAACGTGGGTGTTGAGGAGGAACTTGTGTAGTTTATAACGTGGATACACGAAAAATAGAAAATACCGGTAATGGATAAAGGAATGATGGTTGGTTCAACGTTGCATGCAGCGAAGTGGACCAGATGGGCAGACGGGCGGAATGGGAAATGACAGAATAGGGGAATATTGACGGAGAACAGTGTGAAAAAAAAGGGCAGTTGGCCTGCCTCGCTGGTAAAGTAAATATATAACCAAGTTTAGTTTATCTACATATATATTTATCATATATCTACCAGTGTGATGATACAACAACGTTGTCTCTCGTATGGATGTCGAAAGTCGATCATTCCCAGATGCATAAGAGAGACTGTGATGTGTTGGCATACATGTTGCTGGTATATATATATATATATATATATATACATATAATCTATTTGGACACCTTCGTAGAGCAGGCGTGTTGGGTACCTGAGATGTATCTTTTACCGATCATTCTGGATCCGCTCTTTTTCATTGAATAGCTGAGTAGATGAAAACGGACAAGATGAGGATATAACATGTATAAGCTTATCATGGGGAGGCGATGTTTCACATGGAGATTTCCAGTTGACTTTTGTGACTTTTTATTTCGACAATCCCGCACCTCTAGACCGATACACAAGCCTACATAGAGCCTGTTATTCCACTAGCCGGCCTCATCACTAGGCAATCATATCATCCAGTAAACACTGTATCATCCTCAATGTTTATCTTGCCCATCATCCAATAGATAAATAAAATAAAATCATGTACTAACAGACCTCGTCATGCTAGCCGGGCACCCAGGAAACTTCCCATCTTCCATGCAGAGATCCCCGCGTCCCAACCCCCGCACTTTTTTTCACTTGGTCTTGATGCACATCTCTACAGCATTTACAACTGCAAGTCAAGGCTTCTGCAAAGAGACCTGGCGAGCTGCGCAGATGTGTCGATCATGGAGTCGTGACCGTTCCATAAGATGGGACATCATGAAAATGTGTGTGAAATTTGCATGTCGACCGAAATTATTGACAAGAGACAAAGGGGCCACCCAGTAGGATGTGGGCCTGCTTCGCTATCGGCAGACAATGGGCATGATTTAGGAATTACCGGTAATGGCAACGAAGTAATATCATGAGCTCGGGGGTCTCGGAATGCAGAATGCATACACACGTTGGATCATGACATATTTGCAGACTCGGTGATCCTCATTCACCGACTAAATACCACAGAAAACACAAATTTGACCACTGCGAACTGATTTATGTGTATAAATATTAAGCTTGTGTCTTAAGTTCTTAGCTTCGCTGTAGATAAATGTCACCCACTGTTCCATCAGCCCATCCCCTGTCCCTATGCCGGAATGACGGAACCTCCCCATAGTCTCCATAGTCTTCTCACCACAATCCTGTTTCCCCAAATTTCTTTTTCTTTTCTTGTCGATAAAAGAGCCCACTGACCTCCGTGACCGAGTCTTCCAGAGCGGCACAGGAATCCAGAGATTATCTTGTATTTTTGAAAAATTGCGGCACATGCTGTTTCAAACATGTCCAGTGGACAATATGAAACCTGGTGAGGATGGCAGCAAGATTGTTTGAGATTTAGATGACTTGGGTAGAGAGATTCAGGCACGAGAACCAGATTGTCATGTGGCCAGGTTGAAACATGGTGAAATTTTGTTTCCAATGGTCATATTCTCCATTTGGTAAATGTTTGATACTCTACTGGTAGATTGTTACAATGGTTGCTGTTTGGTCCGGACGGGCTCGCCGAGCTCTCTGTGCCTTATGGAACTTTTTTTTTTAACCCAAGAATCCTGAATTCGGACCTATTGCACACAATGCACACATTGATGGCGGTGACGTGTGGGGCGTTCAGCTCGTCATATATCCGCTTTCTTATCCTCGGTGAATCCTGCACCAAGAACCCGCCGATAGCACGATAATGGCTACGCTATTGAGTTGTTTATTTTTTTTTACTTTCCGGATGTGGTTTGTTGATGGTGGTGTCTCATCCAGTGCTGCTGCACATGATACACCATACGATACAGCCACGGCTCAGTGTGTGGTACAGCAGTGGTGCCAAAGAGGGCAGAACGAATGGACATCACCAGTGTGCTGTTCTTTTTTTTTTCTGTTGGAGATGAGTTTACATTGTGACGAGAAGTTATCTGACGTAATCACAAAAAAAAAAGTGAGGGAGGAAAAAATGAACTGCTCAAAAAATCTAAAATCCCGGAGACAGAATATTTAGGGAACCCTATACACCGTGCTCCATGGAAGCAAGTAAGCCACAACTCGATGTATGGCTAACGAGGCCAGTACCGTATATATCGCCGTATCTATACATTTTCACTTCAATTCCTAAAGGTTGAATATCCATCAATAATGATAACTCAACCTGAAGACACCTTTTGTTTCATTTGGTACCATGGCCCAAAGTTATCCTTAATTCTCATTGGTCTTTTAATAAACACCTGTGCCGCTATAGCCAAACAAGACCACGCCGCCGTCAAGTCGGATGCAACGCTGGCGTGGCGGCACTGACTAAGTTTGCAGATGAAAGGGGGAAGCAAAAATATAGGTGGTAATCATTGGGGTTTAAATGGTTAGCAAGGTGATCAAACTGGCAAAGGGCAAGAGTTTTTTTTGGAGACGCGTGAGCAAAGAGAACCACGAGCAATTTTTATCAAGATTAGATAATCATTGAAACAAAAGTTCAATGGTGATTTTTGCCTTTAGAGGCTAAAGATCCTCATCGTTATCTCTCGTTATGACGATATTGACGGTTGACATCTTGTTCGAAGGCGAAAGCTCAACAAAAGCCCCTGAGATGTCAACTGTCGATGCATCGTCGGACAAGAGAAAGGTTAGAAACGAAGCTATACCTCAAGAAGCACAATTAGAATCTTTAAATATCTTTATGGGGCTTCTAGTGGCTCATACAACTTTTGAATACGAGTATCCTGGTGGCCAGGGCGGCCGCTAACAAAAATTATTCTTTGCTAGGGTTGAGGCAGGACTATGGCCTTGACACCAGCTTTACACTCGTGACCATATTTGCCAAATTGGTGATTCGGGAACCAAGGAGACGGGGTTTTTTTTTTTTTGCACAACTTCATGTGGAAGCGCGAAAGAATTTTTGTTGGATACGTGGATGGCTTCATATTGCCGGCAGTAGTTAGAGATACTGGGTGATTGGAGGAGATGGAGACGATATGTGGTGGCATAGGATGGAGAGAGAAAAAGGTGGGTAGCTGCTGCGTAGGGCGAATAAGGGAATGATCAGCGTGGTCGTACAAGGAGGGTGCTAGGGTTGGTTTGTGGAACTTGACGATGATGTTTGGAATTGGCAATTGTTGAGGTGCTTTGTAAGCGAGTGATGTTGTGTTTGGATGAAAATAAGATTGTGATTGGCTCATATGCGGCGATTGCAGTGCCACAAAATTCTCAACAAGGTAACGACTGTATGGTAGGGTTACTCTCCAATGCACATACCCAATCTGCAGACCCTGAGATTGGCATAGTGGATTTTGCAATATAGACAACGATGGGGAGGGACGGGATCAACGGTATCGTCATTATTGATAATGTGCTTTCTTTTACGCTTCGAATATCTTAAGTAGTCAATAATACTGCATTTCATCCCTGACCTATACAGACCACATCATCACCACCATCACCAGGTTTCCCGTCAATACCACCATATACAGCAACCCAACTATATCCCTCGAATCTTCTCGGAACACTTCCCCCCGTTTTTTATCTATATAGTCGCCAATTAGGTCGAAGCCAAGGAGCCGCCTCACAAGGCCCTCCTCAACCCTTCATCCTCCTCCCACTACCACACTCCCCCACCAATCAATCCCGCTAACCTTGGATGATTCCGCATATGCTGCATCTCCGCATGCTACTGGTCCTGCTGTGGTCCTGTTGGCAGGCTAGATGACCAGAAATAGCATAGGTCTGACTTTGAAGGAGCGAAGAGCCAGGACACATGCACAACGACGACAGGTTGATGACGATGTCACCAAAGGGAGCAGTCTTAGTTGGACTGTTATAAGGCGGGTAGTAAGCTGGGTGGTAAGTGCAGGAGGTTTTGTTGTAGCTTTGGACTCTGTGGGGCTCGTGGGCCGCTTGGGATTGCGATGGGTGAAAGCCTGACGAAATAAAGAGAGGATTCTCGATATAGTTTTCAGGATGGCGGGAGTCTCCGGCGGTAAAAAGTATGAGTGAGATGGAATCAGTGGTCGGAAGGCTCGGAGATGATGGAAGGGTCCTAAAATTCAATGATAGGGATTCGACTTCAACACCTTTGGGGCCTGTGCCTCCCTCACAGCACAGCAACTTGAGATTCTGCGCCGCATGTGGCGGCTGCGGCACAGACGAAACATTGGACAAATGATGAATGTTTCGTTAGGACGGCTTTCGGTATTAAGATCAACAAGTCTATATAGCTGTAAAGAAAAAAAAAAAAACTAAGCATGTTGATGTATAAGCCTAATATGGAATTATGATTCACTATTGTTTCACAAACGGCCAAAACCTGGGGAACCACGAAAGCAGAACAATGGGACGATTGGGTCGTAATTATGAGATTTTGTCTAGAAATTGGAAATTCCGACCGTGAAGCTTTTTTGTTAGTATTAGTGCATGAATGTCAACAATACATGGCAGTGTCTATGCCACTGTCACTCGATTCAGCCGCCGAACTAGCCATACCAAACAACACTATCATTTTATTACAAAGCAGCCCAATCTCCAGAGGATACTCTGTCATTGTGCTACGTACTCAACAACCTTTCCAGCCCCGATAATCCACCACATTATCCCCTAATATCTGATCAAGTCTCCATTTCAGTGGCATTATATCCCGAAAGCGACACCCGCACAGCAACAAGCCATTGGCGCCTCCAAATAAAATTGTTTTCCAATTCAGCAATGAGAATGGAGGGATGGGAACACAAAGATTCGAGAACCGAGTCCGAGGGGGGAGGGGGGCAAGAGTCGGTCTGGGAAGTGCAACCTGAAGTTTGAAACAGATTTCGCGATGGGGATTTCCGAGGTTAAATTAAAATCTGTTAGGATGTTTAAGTACGTATCAGACATTAGTTTGCTATCATAAAGACGGATTGTCTCAGTGACGAGGTGATACAAAGGCACAGGAGTGGAGAGCATAGTTCCGTGGAACTTTTACTTTGCAGAGCATCAACCATCAAACCGAACAATATGTGGCACATCGACATGGTGAGAGATCACAATGCAATAGACCCAGCGCATTTTCCGTAAACATCAGCCCCGCCGACTCCAGTCAACCCGTCTAGATATCCCAGAACCCGCTCTACTGGGACCATATCCATGGTCACCAATGTCGGATTCGCCGACACAAACACCTTGCCACCAAATAAGACTCTCACAAAGTACTCTGCTCGTTTCCTGTAAACTTCAAAGACAACCTCTGACCCCATACCAGGCCATATCATCTCCTCCATCTGCAAGACGCTCAGTAGCCTCGCTAAACTCCCGTCGTGCGCAATATTATGCCAGTACTTTTTACCACCCGCAGCACCGGCGGCGCCTCTACCAGAGACATCACGGATGTGATCGGCAACAGTGGCTACCCAAGTGCCGAAAGTGGTAGCAGAGGCGTTCAGTGAGGCAGAGGAGCCCCGGTAAATCTCTGCATATTCCCATTGGCCAAGGCGATAAACGGTATCCGCAAGACCTTGAGTAACACAAGTAGACGAGTTTGTACTATTGTCGATTTTACATGGCAGCGGCTTATCGTGGCATTGACGAGCGGACAAGTTATCGTAATATTTGTTAAAGCTGGCATGGAAGCCAGAGTCTGTAGGCGGCACACCGGAGATATCATCCAGAGTGGCATACGTATCGGCAGCTTGTGTCAAGTGGTTGGCCCAGCGGGAGTTGCCGGAAGACATGATGTCGTTGAACAGGTTAGAGCCAACGGGGCATGACATCTGCGGCTCCAGTGAATCGATACCATCGGGTTCGATGAAGAGGGGGATTTGCTGTCCTGGGGTCACTCCCCACATGCCGGCAACAACCATACCTGCAACCTGACTAGTGATCTTGTTGTTGGTAACTCGATACTGTACCACATCCAACCAGTCTTTTTCGTCCTTCCCTGGCAAGAACCCCAAAAGATCATGATACACCCTATACAAATCCTGACCATGGACAAACGAGTCCTCAAGTCCTTCGGCAGTCAACTGTGGAAACTGACAAGTTCCCTGCCATCCGGTTGGGGAGAGCGTCCACTGATTTTGCTGAGTGTGTATTAAGGAGAGATAAGCTTTGGCGGCCTGGGGGGCAGAGGGATCAGAGGGTAGATGAGGTTCGCCTGTGTAGAAGAGAGCCACGTCGGGACAATCCCAGTGATAAGGTTCAGTAGGGAAGGCATTGGAGGAGTAGGGAGTTCTCTTATGGTGACGGTGAATCTGTGGATGTTAGTTGTGGACTGGATTGAACTCTTCATGGCATTCAGCTGTCACTTACCACCTCGACAAACTCCAACTCGTATTCTACAGATGCCTTTGGATACTCGGTACGTCGGACATGTGGCATGTTGCACCAATTGTAATTCCCGTACTTTTCATTCGGAGACTTACTTGAGTTGAAGATAAACCCCCAAGTTCCGGAGTCATTGAGAACAGTAGTAAGATTATTCACCGACGATGAGGCAGATGCGTGCCATGAAATGTCAATCACGCCCGTCATGGTGGTGCTATTTGATAGTGCCAGACTCGGCATCTCGATAGTATTTCGATGATTCTGCAAAATCATCCAATGGGTTGAAAATTGGTCCAAAGACATTTTGTGAATTATGTATAAAAATAAGTTTATATACAAATTACCGTATGTGAACCCCCATCCTTGCCAAGCCCACATTTATCAATCAGAGTCTAGTTAATTCTTCAATATCATGACCACTTATCTCCGTATGCCCACGAATTGGCATTCCAGAATCCCCCACATGGCCCTGCAAAGCGACGTTGTTGGATATGGAAAAAAAAAAAAAAGTGGGGCCGTTCCGATCGGACAAGCTGAAGTCGGCCCTAGGGATATACCGGGACCTATAAAAATTCTAAACCCTGCCAATAGCACTACTGATGACTTTATACGGATGAGAAATGTAAAATCAGATAATGCTTTTTCATGCTGTAGATGGGAGAGTCTGGGCCGTGATGGGCCTGGTTGTGGTGGCTGGGATCCATGTCGGATATGTTGATATCTCCAATGTATGCCCGGCCACTCCATTTGATAACCGATGGGTGCGGAATTACGCGAATTGAGGTGCATTTATGTAAATAATTCGACAAGATCACTGGTTCCTTACTTGGCCAGTCTAGATGTCAGGTCATGGGACTGATGAAGTTACTAGTTATGTATGAATATATAAGGATATGTGGGTGGCAGGTGGATACATGATTGGGTGGTCAACTGTCACCTATCATCACTGTTATCTACGCATCACCTGGAACTTGAAGCATTGACAGATGTTGGTTTGTGGCATTGATGATCTTAAGGTTGAAAAACTGGCTTATGATGCTCTGAAAGTTTTAGAAAAGCAGTGTGATAGCGTTAGGATAGCTAGTAGGTAAGGTTTATGATAGTGATGATGATCTTGGTGGTAGTTAGATTGTTGGTTGGTGGTGATAGGATGATCGAAGTAAAAGGTGGGATAGAGGTAGGATGAAGCTTAAAGTTGATGAATCGGGTAGATTTAGAGTTATATGGTGGTTCATCTGAAAAGAATCATTGTTGGTGATCTGGATGGGATGTGAGAATTTTATAAGATTTGGAATATATGTCATGAAAGGTTCCCAAACCTTAGGAAATCAGTGATGAATTTCTATTCTTCTAATTTAGTCCTAAATATTCATCAAATCAACAATAATAAGATTTTTTTTGGTATATACGTTTTTTCAAAAATGACATAGACAGTTTAGGGTTGTATCGACATCCGAGACCCTGTACGCGAAATCCGAAATTCTGTCCACATCTCACCGACATCTTACCGGCCTATCCTCCACATCTCTCTTAGCTCTATCTTTTCACCGCGATCATCGTAAGCTCGTGCTCCCGTGCATAGCTTTCTCCACACAAAATCCATTTATGCAAATGTCCCCATTAGCACAAACTCTACCGCACACACCCTCTCCACCTCTCTCCAGCCTCACATCTGGAATCCCCCGGACACTTTGGCAGACTAAAAATCAAGAGGACTCCAGCCGATGCTACGGACTTCAGAAACAAATTTAGGAATTTCTGGCCTAGGCAGTGTTGGACGGGCGGTTCAGAGGGCCGCGAATACGTCTAGATATTTCTCATGGTGGTGAAAAGTTTGGTACGGATCGAAGTGAAGAATGGTTCGGAACATTATCATGTGTTGCAATATTGGCTTCGACTCGATATTGGACATTGTGATTAATGAGCCGGTTCAATCATGTGACAACTTATCTAAGTATCTTGTATATATACATAAATAGGCACTTTGCTGATCTCTTCCTGTTCATACATATCATGATGTACATAATAGGATGTTGACTTACCTAATGCTGAGACTCAGCAATCAAATAGACTATCGCTTCTGTAATTGATCTACGCTCGCTTGCCCCCGTCAACTCCCCAAGTCGGAAACGGCTCTATTTCCACCCAACTGTTACCAATGAATTTTACATGTCGCGTTGTAAGTATTTACATATAGTGGGCCGTCTTCTTTATTTTTTTTCTTCCTCCCTGAGCTATACAGACTTGGTGCGCGAAGGTCTGCGAAATCGACATCTGAGTATTTGAAATAATGTGTGGGGATCTTTTGGGGCCAAGAGCTAGAGACTTTTGGGATGGGGTCTTTGGGTAAATGAGACCGGGGAAAGTTGGACAGAGTATTAATGATAGTGAGTTGAGTACGAAAGCTAAGGAAGATCAGATAGATGAGTGTATTTTAATATGGCTTCTTGAGGTGACGTGAGAGAATAATAGCAGAGAGATGACCAATCTTATGATGCAAATTCACCGGACGACACCAGAGCTATAGGCGAGTATCATGTGATCTAGAAGTCTACAATATTTACCCTGCACTATGGAGTTCATTTGACTTTATCTCCCTTCCGAACGTTTTCATAAACTCGCAACTCTTAACCCTCCTTATCCGCCCGACCCATTCCGCTCACAGACGCTCATTAAGGACGCCATACAAGCCACCAGAGCAAACTTATTGGGACGACCAGGCACTCAGAGAGTTTGTAGGTTTGTAATTTGGCTGAGTGACATCAATAATTATATGTATATTGCAAGGCAGACACCTAACTCCATATGTCTTGAAGGAACCAGGGGTTATAGCTTTGAGATTGGGTCATGATGGGGAGAGTGTGATCTGCTTGGTGTGATTCATATGGGTTGTGGTTAGATTCCAGAGAATGGATAAGTTGGATTGTGTTCTGAGTTCTATGGTGAGTAGTGGTTGCCATTCCATTTATAAATTTAATGTTGGATGGCTCTAGTGTGAAATATACGGTTCAACTTTATGGTCAATAAAAACACCATGGGAGATGTGGTGATGGCATCATGGGTATATGATCACGTATTGATATGCGGTTTCATAGCTTCAAAAAATACCATGAAAACATACTGTGGAAAAGTTTGGTCTGAAAATGCGCAAGTAAGACAATCAATAATTGATTCGCGGTGATTGTATCGTCATGATTCGATAGCAGCTCTACAACGTGTGCCCCATGTTTATAGCCAAATATTAGCAATGAAATAATGCCCTATCACTACATGCATAACAGCAAACTCTTCTTTGTGCAGGAACAGAAAAGCCCCTTTATCTGCATATCTCCCCATATCACATTACCACAGACTACAACCAGGTTCCCTAACAAAGACCAGATGGAGCCTTTACGCTATCACTGACCATCAACTGACTAATGGCCGCTAAACCCTTGACTAGTTCCTCTTCACCATCCATCACCGAACAAGAGCATCATTGGCCCTGCCATCTACACAATATACAATCCTACCAAGCCCTGTGTTCTCATAAGCACACCACCCAACCACCCTGCAAGCCAGCATCAACATTGCTTCAGGTGACAGCATGCATAAGTCTGCAGCAAGCTGGTGGGGAGGTGACTATCTGCAAAATAAAATATGTTCAGGTTTGGTTCAGCAGCAAAGAACAGTTGGCAGTGATTTGGTATTGTAGATGGTGGGGCATCTATAGTAGCAAGAACAATGAAGTAGACCATGACAATGAGGACTGATTGTTGCAGACAAAGCACGCCATCTTTTGATTTTTAGTTCTTTTTTTTTTTTTTTTGTTTTTCTTACTATCTAGCAATGAAAAATCATGATTGTGTATAGTTTCTACTATTTGGGGATATTGTAGAATATCTTGTTCCATATAATAAAATAAGCAGGAGTTTGGGAAGCATCATCACAGTAAGATCATTCCAAGAAACATAAAAGGGTTTTAGAAACATTTTACAAAACCAAATATGCGCAAATTTAGTTATCATGCATCTAACATCAGATGACTTGCACTGATAAATCAACCAAACATGCTATCTGGATTGTTTCTCAGCCATCTGTCAAGGCACGGGTACGCCCCTGCAGTAGTGTCATGTCAAAAAGAAAACAAGATGCCTGCTTTTTTTTTTTCTTTTTCTTTTCCTGCAGCATATATGGATTTGCAAGTGACGTGATGATGCATCAATCACCCAAGTAAAGTTTCAAGACATGTCTGTGTTCACATTTATTTATCTTGACATTGGTGATCCAAGGACGGCATCATGTTTATGTTGAAGTGTGCGGACTTGCGATGACGATGCGAGATTGTAAATAGCAACCAACATGACTTTGAGGTGTAGAATGGCTTGGGTTGTGGCGATGGATAGGTGATGACTAGCACGGACTTATTAAGTGCGGTGATAATGATAGGTTTGGTGTGTGGCGGTGTGTGTGATGGGGGAAGGAGGGATGTTGATATATAGTCAAGAACGGTAGGTCGATTGCTTGGTATAGCTCATGAGATATAAGTATTTCGCTGTGGTTGGTTTGTGGAATTGGTATACGTGTATATACAAAAAGCTTCATCTTGTTGTTGATTGCTTGATTGCTAACACAATCATTGAAATGCTCAAAAAATGAAAATCTAAGTCCAACGGCGCTTCTAGTGCATATTGATGTTACATCTATCTCATTATCTTGTCGCCAAAAATAATCGAGTTAGACTAGTTAGGATGACAGCTGCTCAATACGTTAATGACTTGACATGTAAGAAGTTAATATTTAGCACTACAAGCTGTCAATAAGGACTCCACTAGCGGGGGACATCCGAGTCTGGTATTTAAGATGGCATCGTTTATCTATTGTCTTCATGTCATTGTTTTCTCCGGACACACATTCGTATTCAGTATCATGATCGAGGAGAAAGTTCAGGCTTGTTAAGCCTCGAGAAAGCGTCTATGATGTTTCCTTTCTAGTATATTGTCCGGGCCCATCTGTTCCTGGCCACACCATATAGACGACTAGCTGTAGGCGAAGGCCGGGGTGGGTCAATGTACAACAAAGAGAGATGAGCCGTTTATGATGGGCTTATGCACGATGAGATGTCAGTTTGTTAGTTGTCAGTGCACGGTGAGAATGGTGCGGAATACTTGGAGACACAGACGGTGGATGGTGGGGTTTGTCTGTACTGTAACTGAGTAGTATAACAGCGATTGGCGAATTGTGAGCTATTTGCGCTGCAGAGGTAGTATCGTGATGATGTGCGGTGGCATACAAGGTGACCTTGGAGGGCATTTTGAGGACAATATGATCACTAATTGGTAGAATATTTATCTGAGAATAAACAAATCGTATACACCAAACGAATCTCTGCCAAGTATCCAAACATGGCAATTGCTCAATGTCTTCCTTTCCTTTGCCACTGATTACCATATCCAAAACACACAGAATTTCCCCTTTCATCTTCAATCGCCATCTGTAGATTACTCTGCTCTTTTGACAGACCACTACCAACCAGAAATTTACAGCACGATGCTCAAGGAACAATATACTTGGAATAAAAATGATTGAACAACGCTGAAAATATCGACAAGGCCCCATAGAGGCGTGGCGATAGCACTCATCGTCATGACCTCCAGCATACCACGTAGACATCCTGGTTCTAAGAATCTACAAGGCCCCCGGCCAGCAACCTCAGGAAGCTGAGCACTCAGCAAATCGAAAGAGCTTCGCGGGCACTGATGTTAATGATGAAATGTGTGTTGTACTGAAGGGGGAGGGGGGGGGTTGATGATAGTGAAATTGGGCTTGAAGGGAGTGGGGTCATCAATGGTTGGGGCAAAATATAGTCCGTATATGGCGTTGTAGGAATTGAAGATATAGTGAGTATCGGGCGATTCTTTTATGTCAAAGGATATCCGCACTCTTGATTTCTCGATATCATTGCTTCTCAGCTTCTTTTTTTTTTATTTAATTTTTTTTTAATTCTTGTTCTGCATGCTTTGCTGGTTGTGGGTTTATAAATATCTTGTCTTGTGTTATTTTTATTTTTTTATTTTTTTTGTTATTTTACAGTTGCTTGTTACTGTGTTCTTTCCTTTAAATCAAATTTAACCACATTTCCGCTGTTATCCCTTATATTGGACTTTTTGAAGATAAACATTGGTTGATATTTGCCATATATCTAAGGATTTTTTATTGTTCCGAGACAGGTAGTATAAGTCCGGACCTTATTTGACATATCCTGTTGTACTCTTATCCATATTGTGGCATTGAAAGCCTCAGACCCCGTTAACGTTTCCGAGAGCCTTATTTGATTCATCTTTGACAGTAACGGCTTTCGTGTCACCAATAATCGGCGTAGGCCTAATCGATTTCGCCCAGTATATACGCTTTACGACATCTTATATATTTCTTTCTTCACCTATACCTTCGTATCCACATCTCAATCCACCTAATTATAGCCTCACAATGAGACTTCTTCATGCTATTACCCACCGCCTTGCGGAATTCCCTGAGGATGCCCACCTTCCCGAGTATGCCATTCTATCTCACGTTCGTTATGCCGACGAGCCAACTCTGCAAGACATGAAGACTGCCCAGGCTCCTCACCGCCGTGGCTACAAGAAGCTCCTTGGTGCCTGCAGACAAGCGCTCCGAGATGGCTTTGAGTGGATCTGGATCGACACTGTCTGCATCGACCACACTTCTCCGGCTGAGGTTTCCGAGGCGGTTAACTCCATGTGGAGATGGTACGAAGAGTCTGGTATCTGCTACGTCTATCTTACCGATGTTCCCAGATTCTACTTCGGCGACTCTCAATGGTTTGAAAGATCTTGGACTCTGATTGAGCTGATTGCTCCTCGGGATGTCGAGTTCTACACTGCCGATTGGACTGAGATTGGCACTAAGTCAAGCCTGGAGACCGAGATTTCTTCTATCACTGGTATCCGCCGGGACATTCTCCGCGGGGCTTCCCCCGCTACTTGCAGTGTTGCTGAGCGTCTCAGCTGGGCTACTCACAGACAATCCGCCAAGATTGAGGACCAGGCTTATTCTCTCATGGGCCTCTTCGGGATCAATATGCCCATTATCTATGGAGAGGGCCGCAAGGCCTGGATGCGGATTCAAGAGCTCATCCTCGAAAAGACCGAGGATCTGTCTCTGCTTGCGTGGTCACCCAACATGGTCAGCGAGTCTGCCGCCGATGCGGACATCAACCGCACTTACTCCGGCTGCCTGGCCCCAAGTCCTTCCAGCTTCGGCCGTCCTGATCTTTCTACTTACCTTCCATCAACTGCCTTTGGCTTCGATGATGCCGATTCCATCATGTATCCGGACGTCACTACCCTTGAGTGGCGCGACGTCCAGAGACACGTCAGCCGTTCATCGTCTTCCAAGAGCAGCCAATTCGCCTACCCCCCACCCGCTATCAACAACCGTGGCATCGAATTGACCCTCTTGATTGATACCACCGCCACCAAGCCTGCCGATATCTCCGACTCAGATGCTCTCGAAACTGAGGTTTTGGCTTGGCTCTACACCGATGTCGTCACCAGCGGCACCCTTTCTCCTGTCCCCATGGGATCTTCCCTTTCTGATTCCTCTGTCAGCATCTCCCGTCGCGCTCTCATGGTCTGCGTTTGGATGACCGTCTACCGGCCCTCACGCTCCTGGTCCGGCCAATTGTGGGCCCGCCGCACCCCCGGCAAGAGCCCCGTTGCTGTCCCTATGATGTTCCGCAACCGCTTCCAGCCTCGAAAAATGTTCCTCCAGCGTTCCGCGAACAAGGTGCCGGCGGCTCCTTCCTGGAAGACCGCCTCAGTGGAACGGGAAGATATCACCCGGAAGATGGGGATCCGTGTTATTTCCGATATGGAGACCGCGCCGCTGAGAATTATATCGCACTACCCTGAAAAGGCAAAGCTGACCCACCCGCAGCCTGCCAAGGCGCTTGATGGATCATTAAGTGATATACCGGCAACCGACTTCCAAATTACCACCAAGACGGGCATCGAAACAAATGCTTCCGGTGCTCTTAAATTCTTCTTCATGGATGCAGATCCCTCTTCAGATGCCCAGTTCGTCGTCATCTTTGGCCAAAAGGAAGATACCGGCGAAGCCTTTTGCCATGCTGAGCAGACCGATCTCAGAACTGATGCCGGTGAACGGCCATTCAAGCGGTCGTGGTCGCCTGAGATCAAGGGTGGCATGCCTAGTGTTGGCAGATCTGGACTTACCGACCGGAGTTTTATCTTACTAGAATGTGGTGTGGCCGTTGTTGCTATGATGAAGAGAAGGCGGGACCGGAAGACTGGTGTTTACTCACCGACTCTTATCGTTGCCTGCTACAAGGATGGCCGGAAGTTCTTTGAGGCTACCAGTCGCGAGGCGATTTGAGTATTTTATTGTTTTATTTCCTTTGTCTGAATTGTTAGGGGTGTACGATACAATGGGAACTTTTGGGCTCTGGAGGGCATTTTTGATTGGTCACAATTATCGTGATGGCTGGGTATTTTCTTTGTCTTGGTAGTTATGTCCTGTTCTTTTGTTGTTTACGAAGTGATGTTTAATAATGGGATGAGTTTTCGGGAGAGCTACATATCAAAGCTCTGGAATTAATTGAATACTTTCAAACAAAATATTATGTCCAAAAATCGTGATGGTAATGTTTCGGATGTAGCCTCAGATGATGTCATTGCATTCTTCAAGTTCATGATACTGTTGGAGCAAGAGCTTACTGTAGACCGAATACGGAAACCAGCTTAAGCACCTCCTAAAAACGGCCTAGTCAGTATTATGACTCTACAAAAAGCACTTGTCTTACATGTTTTATTGTTTTCTGATCTTGGTAAACTGGAGGAATAATCATTTGCAATGTCATGTAATCACAATCAACTCTAATTCGCACTTAAATCAACAATTAGAAACAATGTTATCAGACACCAATTCTCAATTGTTGTAATATATCATATCATTAGGAGAAATGCATTGTACCTGCAGCCACCACTCCTCCTTCCTGCCTTGACAATAAATAAACTCCAACTTCCAACCACTCTGATCAGGGGCCACACGCCTTGATAACAGAAAAGATAAGGAGATATTTAACATCGCCGCAAGGGAGCTTCCGGGTTGCAGACAACATGCCCAAAATACACTGCAAACAGCAACTCGTGAAGCATCGGTTATAGTGGGTCACCCACCTAAGCCTGTAGGAGTCAATGGTATTGCATGGCGTGGAGTAGGTGACGTCGCAGTTGCTTTGTTTCTGTTTGTCGCGCCTTCCTTTTACGAACTTATTCTCTTCCATCTTGTATTGTCTGAAACCTACGCTCCTTCTTTCTTTATAATAGTCATCAGCCTTGTGATTATTGATACCTGCGATCATCTGATATAGCATTGCACTGAACAATATCGCGAAAGTGGTTCTCATATTCTGCATTGTCGCATTATTCACCGACACAAAAGCCTCTTCTAAGATTTATCATCCGTATCAACTGCCACTATGGTTAGCAGCAATCCCTACAACAGTCTCAACTTCAACCACGAGACCGACATGTCTCGTCTTTCTCTCCGCAGTTCTCCCTCCGTCTCCCGGAAGTCCTCCCAGCAGTTCCTTGTTGCGCAGCCTTCGTGGATGCCGGTCTACCCGCCCCAGGACATTGTCAACAGCATGTGCAACTCGAGCATCCGTCCGTCTTCCGATAACAAGGAGACCCTCAGTAACGAGACCCAGAAGGCCTTCCTGAAGGCGGATGTCAAGGGACGGGGAGACAAGTTTGGTGTGTGCAGAGAGTGCCGCTCGGAGCTTTCATTGGCGCAGAGATCGCAGTTATTGACCGGAGAGGAGGACGAGTGTGTGCTTTGCCTGATGAAGGAGGGCAAGCCGGAGGCTTACACCAAGTCCTTCTGCAACTTCTTGACGGAGAACCCCACAATCTTCCACGCTGTCGATTACTTCAAGGATAAGCTGACTGAGGCTGGTTTTACCGAGGTATGTATTGAACAAGAAGAGTCATTGTTGCAACATGTTTACTAACACCGCCACTCAAAGCTGCCCATGCGCGACAACTGGGAATCCAAGGTCACACCTGGTGGCAAGTACTGGACCACTCGCAACGGCTCTGCCATAATTGCCTTTATCGTCAGCCCCTCTTACACTCCCGGAAATGGAGTTGCCATGGTTGTTGGCCACATTGATGCCCTCACCGCTAAGCTTAAGCCCGTCTCCCACAAGCCCAACCGCAATGGGTTTATTGAGCTTGGTGTTGCTCCCTATGCTGGCGCTTTGAACGCTACCTGGTGGGATCGAGATTTGTCCATCGGCGGCCGTGTGGTTGTCAGAGATGAGAAGGGCAAGACCGCAACTAGGCTGGTTAAACTTGGCTGGCCTATTGCCAGAGTTCCTACCCTGGCACCCCACTTCGGGGTCGGAATGATGGGTACCAACAATGCTGAGACCCAGGCGGTCCCTATCATTGGTCTTGATAACTCTGATCTCACTGGTGCCACTGCTAAGACTGAAGAGGCTCTGGGCGGCTCTGGCTCATTCGCTAGCAAACAGCCTCCCAAATTGGTCAAGCTGATCGCCAAGGAGCTCAAGATTACCGACTACAGCCAAATTGTCAACTGGGAGCTTGAACTCTACGATTCACAACCCGCGCAGACTGGTGGTATGGACCACGAGTTTATCTTTGGTGGCCGTATTGATGACAAGCTGTGCTCGTGGGCCGCCTTCCACGGTCTCTTGGCCACAGACACCAAGGAAGACGACAGCTACATCAAGCTTGTCGCGCTGTTTGACGACGAGGAAATTGGCTCCCTGCTGAGACAGGGTGCTAAGAGCAACTTCCTCCCCATAGTCATTGAGCGCGCCGTCGAGTCCCTAGCGGCCGCCAAGTCTGTTTCCTTCGGCCCCGGTCTCGTCGGTCAAACTTACGCTCGCTCTTTCCTCCTGTCCGCTGACGTCACGCACGCGGCTAACCCCAACTTCCTGGGCAACCATCTCGATGAGCACATGGCCCGCCTCAATGTCGGTGTTACCATTTGCGCCGACTCCAATGGCCATATGACCACTGATGCCATCTCCACTAGTGTCCTTACCCGCGTTGGTGAGCTGGCGGGCTGCACTACGCAGACCTTTATGATCCGGAATGACAGCCGGAGTGGCGGGACTGTTGGTCCGACGTTGTCGAGTATGATGGGTGTGAAGGCGGCGGATGCTGGGCTGCCGCAGTTGAGTATGCACTCTGTGAGAGCGACGACTGGGTCGTTGGATCCCGGGTTGGGTGTCAAGTTTTTCAAGGGGTTCTTGGATCTGTGGGAGCAGATTGATGGGGAGTGGCATTGAGTTGTTTCATTTTGGATATAATAGCATTACGACATGGAGTATGGTTCGGTAATGATTATGATCAATTTTTGAGCTAGTTATTTGCATGTTTAATTTCTTTTTTGACGAAAACAATCTATCAATAAGATGAAGCGTGATGAGATTAATATTAAGAGATACCGAAACAAAGTCTATAAATAAACAGCAGATTCACCTACTCATCTCCCTTTTCCCTTCCCCATTTCCGCCTCCAAAGCCTGCTCCACATCTATCTCGTTTTCACTCCCATCATCACTCCGATCTAAATCGTCGTCGTCATCATCTTCATCATCATATTCTCCCTTACCTCTTTCTTCCTCTTCGACTTCCTTTTCTGTTTTCCTCTTCTTTTCAAAATCTTGCCTATGGGCTTCGGCGAGCATCTTGGAAAAGGTCATCCCCGTGGTGCTCCGGCGTTTACGGATACCAGGTGTGTCAACAGTAATATCTTGTTCGGGGACGACGGCTGGTGAAGGACGAGGAGAAGGTCCAGTGGCAACACCAGTGCTGGGAGCAGGTGGCTGATCCGGGATAATTGTTGGAGCCGGGGAGAGTCTTGGGGTATCTCCAAGAGGGTGGCCAACAAGGGGCGACGCAGCAATTTCATCTTCGGAACGCAGAGTGATGTGATAAGGTAACGGAACATCACGGGAGGCTTTGTATTGGGAAACATTGGAGCAGTGTTCGTTTTCGACACGGAGGAGCGTCCACACGCCGCGGCGGAGGACTTCTGCCAGGGAAACGAAAAAGGAAACGACGGCGGAATGTTGGGTCCTGTTGCGGAAGATGGCATAAAAGATCCATGAGAAACGGAGGGGCGGATCAATAATCATGATTGTGTAGTAGATCCACTTCTTCTTGAGGGCGAGGACGTCACGTAAAAGGTATTTCCGGGCTCCGGGTTGGAGGACGGAAAAGTCCATAAACAGATCCCATACAGCGGTGTATAAGCTATTGATGGTAGTAAAGACAACAAATAATGCAAACAGGCCATTACTTGTGTGAATGCGGTAAAGCGATAGAGTTACAGCGGCCATGATGGACATTGTGTATTTCCCGCAGTTGACAAGATGTGGGAACCAATTGCGCGTATCATAGAAACGGCGAATGCATTGGAGGAAACGCCAGATCGGGGGAAGCGCAGCGAGAAATCCCATGATACGGGAGTGCGAGGAGTTGCACGAGGGTGGGTGCTTCCATTCAGTGTCGTAGAGGCAGAAGAAGAGAGCAATGTTTGAAGTGGCGTAGGTCAGGGAACAATACATGTCGCCGAGGAAGAAATCTCGGAACTCGACAGGGTAAAGACCGGCCAGGAAGAGACGCCAATGGGAATATACTAACCACTTCCGGGCATTTGGTTGGAGAATCGGCACCGGAAGAAATATTACAATGACGGCCACACCGATAAGAATCACCGGATAGTACAGAAACATCTCCGGGGCTCCATACTGCGAAAAGTTCAGCCACATAAAGAAGCCGAAAAGCAGCCACATAAAGCAGGGAAATTCAGCCAACTGGCGCCAATCTAACTGATGCCTTGGATCTAATTCAAAGATGAACTGATAGTTGACCTTATTCTTAGTCCAAACCCAACAATCAATACAAAACAGCGTGAATAACAAGAGCATGAGGAAGAACCCTGCATATAGCTGCAATAGATATCCGGCTTGCGTGGCAATCGCCGGGTCGTCTCCGTGTAGCAGGTCTACCCCAAATACAATGCCTTCTACAGCAAAAACAAGACCCAGTCCAATGAGCAGACCGTTGCGGAAAGCACTGTCTGAGAAGTCACCCTCCTTCTTCCCCAGACTACGCAACTTTCCAACAGCAACCTTATGATTGCCTTTCTCAAAGTAGCGGGCGTACAAATCTTCCACTGTCTTGAGATGTCCATCTAGAACATCACTGCGGACGAACCATGCCCGGTTGACCTTCTCGTTAACGTATTTCAGCGGTGGCTTAGCGTTAACTGTTTTGTCGTACTTCTTGTTTAGTTTCCGGAAGGCTGTCCGATTCAGCAAAGCATAAGCTTTCAACAGTTCCAGGCCTCTGTAGAATTCTTGCAATGCCAACTTCAACTTTTGCTTCGCCGTCCGATATGGCACTTCGTGGTCGGTGGGTTTCCGAATGTAGTCCTTGACTGCTTCACGAGCCGAGGCACCCAGATGAGGCGTATTAGGCATATTCAAAAGGGCCCTTGAGTTTGGTCCTGGCTTGAACTGCGGAACGATCCCTTTGATCGACCGATTCCAGGTAAAAGCCGTGTTGTTACTCCGCGCCGTCGGGGCTGAAGACGGCGACGCATCAAAGTTTGCATTCAACAGAGTATTGCGGCGTTTTCTCTGTTCAGCCATTTCCTGAAGACGTCGATTGCGCATTTCGTGAAGCTGGGCACGGAGAAGATCAAGCCGTTTTCCTGCCTGCTCTTCTTTCTGCGCATAGAACCCCTCAACCTTTTGTAGTTCGTCGTCAAGAAACTTGAAGAACAGTCTTTCCCGCTCCTGTGCAACGTTCAGATGTTCAGCTTGTGTAGGCATCGGACGCCCGGGACTACCGAGACTTGTAGTTGAGAATAACCTCCGCAGTGCATTCTGTCTAGGTGTAATTGGGGTAAAGACCATAGTGTATGCACTAGAGCCGTTGCGGGGTGAGTTCGGAATGGTGATAGAACTGAGAACTCTCTGAGGATTTGGCGGTGGCGGTGGCGGTGGCGTCATAACAGTCTCCAGTTTGCAATTCAGTTCACTCTTTTGAGACGACCGCTTGAGAATACCCCTACTAGGGATCTTATTTACGGGTCGTGGGATCCGAATCGCCAACGGATCATCATCAACTTCATCGTCCGATAAGGCCGGCTCCGGCAACTCAAAAGTCGGATGTCTTCTTATAGAGTCGCCGCCGGGTGGTTGTGATTTTTGGGACCCGAACTCTGGGGGCGTCGGTACAAAGCTGCCAAGATCTCTTTCTTGCTCGGAAGCCGCCTGTTCGGGGACTTTACGTCGATTGATATCCTGCGATGGAGAACGTTTTGGTGACCCCTCTCTTTGATCTTGGGGTTCCTGGGCTTCTTCTGGTGGTAATCTTGGTGACAGTGGCTCGGTGTCACCATATCCATTGCTAAATGCATCTACAGGAGGCCTATTCTGGCTGGGCGAAAAATTAAAGTTGGAAGACCACCTAGGCATCGGATGCGTTGACGACCGAGCATTAGATGCTGGCGTTTGGTTTGCTCGGGCAATAGCCCGAGAAATACTCTTGATAAGCTTTTTGCCGCCCTTGTAATTAAGGTACTTGACTCTCCATTCTATGTAGTGTTAGACAATGGTTGTACGAGGTGTTTTAAGGTCACGTGTGCATGTAACGGATCGACAGAACCGTGGTTTAGGTCATGGAGCAGGAAGGTGGTGTGTGTTTGGGATATTGATGGAAATTTTGAGATGTCGATGTCGATAATGTGCGAGGAAAATGACGATGGGGAGGGATGAGATTTGAAGTTCAACATACCGGGCACGGCGCTCTGTTCGAGCTCCTTGGCGAACTTCATGATGGGTGTTGGGGGAAAGGCCCAAAGTCGTTATATATATGAGTACCGATAAGATATACTGTGACTAGATGAGAATTTAATGAAAGTTCACTCAAAGAGTAATGAGCGCTGTTAAAGGTGACTTTGCGGTTACTCAGACAGTCAATTTCAACACCGTTCACCGTCCTAACACGGACTAGTTTCAGTTTAGTCAGACGCGGAAGTCATCAACACTTTCCTTATCTTCCAGCAGAAGCCCGATGTTAGTAAAATGATGATGCTTTCTCGGTTGCTGCTGTTGACTCTTAAAACAAGAGAGAGAGAAAAATAAGGTGGATAAAGGAGAAGAGAACCCTCGCACCGTGTCTTTTAAATCGAGACAACACCAAACTTCCCGCTCATGTGTCTTCCAATCCACCACCACTGTGGGATCCAGAACTCCTTCGCGACTCTGCTTCCTGGCTATACAGGATGCCAATCTGCATGAACAAGCCCTCAAATAAGCTGTCCTGTCCAGTTGTGAGGTTGGCTTGGTTGGATATTGAATACCCTAGGCGAGATCTCACCCTGATTAATCAGGAGGCGGACGAGGGTGACTGGGGCCGGAAAGCACAGCGGTGCCGCGTGAGACAGGATGACACCGATGTGGAATTGGTGATTGCGACAGACGCTTACAACAGGCAGATCGTGTGAAGTTGAAGCTAAGAAAAAGTAGGTTGTCATAAGGCTATTTGTTAATGGCTGAATTCCGTGATGGGCGTCGGACCCTTAGATTATCATAGCGGTTCCTCTTTCCTCTGTGCGCAGTTCGGAAGATAACCCTGGTTTGACAATAGCTAATCTGCAAATCTGCCGTCATATCGAAAAAAAAAACCCCTCCATGCCCCTTCCGTAAATGTGACAACGAAAAGAAGAAGCCAAAGAAAAAAAAAGCTCAACTCCGCTACTAAATCATCACGACTTTCAACCATGGCTGGCTCTGAAAATCTTGAATTCCGGACAAGTTCTCGACATCGAATGAATCGCGTGTGCTGTTTTGCACCGTTGATTGGCTGGTCTTAATCCGCAAGCTCCTTTTACCTTTAGCTTCCATACTCCATCCGCTTCCTGCGCTCCTGATTGAGCTTTGGCCAAGCCGGTGTGGGACCGGACGTGGAGTAAATTGGATGAGAGTTGAGATGCCGTAGTGTGGGGTGCGAAGACGGACCGTAATGCGGGGCCGAATATAGGTAGCACAGAAGGCTTGGTAAGGGGGGGGGAGACGAAAGAAGAAGGAAAGAGCTTGGTTTAGGGGGGTAAACTGTCTTACTTCATGGCTGTGGGTTATGGTTGGAGGGAACCAAGGTCGAAGTTCATGACATTTCACACTAAGTACGTGAAAGTAGATGGAAAGGCATACCACAGGAGAGAGATATCTACATAGCAACTCTGGGACGCAGCCCCTCTTCTGAGAATCCTTGTAGATTCAGTGTAAAGATCATGAACTTTCATACTCATCAGCTATGCCGACATAGCCGCCATCTCCGTCACCACCTCACCCCATCTTTCACTTATACAACCCCCGATTTTATTTAGTCAGTTCCAACCCCTAGAATTCCATTATTCCCTCAATTGCTCTCCAAGAAAGCAAAGCTGAAGTAACCAGAGCTCCATAGTACACACCACGACTTTAACCCACCTAGTCACTGTAACTGGAACTGCATTATTTTCATGATACTAAGACTAATTGGGTCTCGTTACTCTCCTTGACAATATTGGGGCTCTTCGCCTTGATCCATGCATAATCAATATCAGCTGTTACGATATCGACCCCACCATTGACAAATGAATATGGAGTATAGTAGCTGTTTGTTGGTTATGGAGGGGGGTATCTTGCGGGATATCACGAACATATGCGACGCTGCCACGTCGTGAGTATGACATCCGAAACATGAGTGGAGTACCAATGTAGATGTTTCAAGGTCTGTCACAGCGACAGTGAGGCAGTTACGTGGTGGTGAGGCGATGCTGTGAGGGTGTACGTAGAAGTTCAGGTCGATGTTGACCGTAGGAAGTTGCGCTAGTTGCCCGGTCTGCAGTCATTCAGAATAAGCTTATAAAGAGATGTCTATTCCCGCCTTCTTTACTTCAACTTGTTTTTCCTTTCGACTTCATTAGACCAACATCTTCTTTCATTCTTAACCAACCCTTACACATTTCTCTCTCTCTCTCTCTCTCTATATATATATATATATATATATATCAAAATGGGCTTTTGTAAGTCAACCTTTCTGAGATCATCTTTGACCTATCCTCTAATTCCGTCTGCTAATCCATCCTACATTACTAGTCGACCGTGACGAGCGCGACAAAGTCTACGAGGGCGAACCCCACGAGGGGTCCTGGGGCCACGAACTTGTCGCCGGTGCCGCTTCCTTTGAAGCCATGAAGCTCTTCGAGGACCGCCAGCGCAAGAACGGCGAGCCTGTCAAGCACCAGCTCGCCAAGGAGGTCCTGGCCGGTATTGCCGGTGCTGAGGTCGACAAGCTATTTGAGACCAAGGGCTTGGATTTTATTGACCGGGAGAAGACGAAGAGACATGCGCAGAAGCAGGCTGAAGAGATGTATGATCAGCACTACGGGGGCCAAGATCAGTATGACCCGTAAGTTTATTCCGGTCTCGCAGAGTGAAAGACAGGAGAAAAAAAAAACAAAAAAACAAGTAGCGGCTAACCTTACCATTTAGCAATGCCGTTGAGCGTCACGAGGCTCTCAACTACTAAGGAGGAGGGGTTGATATTCTCGGGTGTTTATGTCTAGACCCAGTATTATCCGTTTAATTACATAATGTACATAACAAAATAAATGTTTGGACTATAAATTCCCTAGTACAATGTAATCGCTTGGATATCGTGCAGATTCTGTCAAGCCATGAATGTTCGTCAACTCGTGTAAGTAAATGAAACAAGTTGTTATTGCTCGTTCCTGTCAATCAAAGCTTGGCATTGAAGATCAGTTTTGGCTTCAGAAATAGGGTTAAAACAACAATGCAGGGTTTCAGAGGCAGGGCACTGTATCGATAAGTTAGTATCAAACCCTAAATTTAACATAACCTTGGCTTTGTATAGAGTCACAATGGCGTCATCCGAAGATTTCAAGCTATTGACATTACAGTCTCGGAAACCTTCCGATAAACAGCCATGTATATATTTTTCATACCAGTCAATATATGACATGTTTAAGGCGTTTCCTGTATGCGTTAAAGTTAGTATATAGCGATACGCCCTATATTCAAGTTTCTGTGTGTCGAACATTAGATGTATGACGGGTGGTCACCTGCACGCATGCCACAGACCGGATATCGTCATATTTGGACATGATCGAACCATAATGAACACTATGTGTAATCCCCCATGAAAAATACTAAAAACTCAATGCAACCCGAAACTCCGCACCACTTTCAAGAGGCACTCCGCGGCAACTAGGCGGCATTGCAACGACGCCATGCCGTTGAACCGGGCCATCTCCGGAAAAAAATCATCCGCTCAATGTAACGCTGAATAAACACATTGCATATGCCATCTGACATCAGACAAATTTGTTGTTACAGTGGAATCGGAGATGTTGTTTCCTTAACGTCGGATAGGTAAAAGGCGGGGGAACACGCCGCAAAGTACAGAGCCGAGCGGCAAAAAGAAAAACATAGGTGAAAGATGTGGCGTTGACCAAGGGGTAGCGGAGAGATAGTTCCGGAGGGTAAATTTCGGAAGCAGATCATCGGCTAGTGAGAAGGGTTGGAACACTTTGGAAGGCGTTTAAGTGCCGGGTGAAAATGATGCTGAATGTGCAGATCAAATCCTTGTGAAATCCGTGAAGATGTGCATGGCGGGTTGATGTGCTGCAATGGCGTCAGGAACGTGGTTTGATAGGGAAGAGGCACCATCACAAACCAGTAGTATAATGACTTATTGTTATGTGTTCATTGCTCAGCTCAAACTTATATAGTGTACAAATGACGAGACCAAAGCACACACGGGGGGGGGGTCCATGGTAAAGAATTTCGCGATTTTTTTTTTCGAATAAACCATGATCAACTTAGCCAATGACTTTGTCATCATGTGCCCCATGGCATCGACCAATCTCCAAAGATCAATATTGTATTTATACAGAACATATTGCGGGGGTCCATAGCCGCCCGATTCAAGCCGTAGTTTCGTGTTTTTGGACCCAAGTGCGAGAAAAAAAAAGGGGATATCTTGTATATTTTCTTTTTCAGAAAGCGTTCTCAGCACACAACGACATTTGATGTATTGACGTTTTGACACATGTGACGTCTTTGGGCATTTGGCGCTCAGAGGAGGGAAGGGTACATCAATATTGTCTGTGTGCTGTGAAGAGTTTGCTGCAGGTGGCGAAAGTAGTTGGAACGTAGTTGGTGGAGAGGCACGACACAGAACAATTGGAGATCGGCTATTCTAGCAGGTCCGAAATGTGTATGTATGTGTGTGATCGTTGAAACCTGCATGACTTGACATGTACGGTGTAAGTGGTTCAACCCGTATCATGTTCAAGATGACAACTGGAAAATACAATACAACCAATACATGTTCAATACATCATGTTGTCTCTTCGGAACCCGACGATGGCACTCTTCTAGTCCTATCCTGTAATACTTTCCTAATCAGTTGTATATAGCCCTTCCAGCTATTGGGCGGAGGCAGAGTCCCTTTGATAATCCTTTGGACTTGACTGGCTGCTTAGCAAGCAAGCCCTGTAACTCGCCAGTCCATCACTAATCCTCATTATATCGTCCATGCTGTGAATAAAACATATTGCCCAGAAGGAACCCGGTACTTTGGCGCAACGCTTTATCCTTATCAGAACTTTTCATCCTCCCACATTTAGCTTTCTAGATCTCCTTCTCTTTCCCCTTCTCTTTTCTTTGCTTTCTCTTCTTTCCCTTCCCATATACCCCCGTATATATTAAACTCGCTTACACACGAAATGGCCCCTTACGCCCCTCCCTACCGCGCCGAGCACATGGGCTCTCTCCTCCGCCCCGCGGAACTCCTCGAGGTCCGTGCCAAGGTCCATGCCGGCGCCACCCCCGAGGCCGCCGGTCTTCCCGCAGTCGAGCAGCAGGCCATCAAGGACATCGTTGCCCTCCAGAAGAAGTTGGGTTACACCGCCGTCAACTCCGGCGAGTTCAACCGCACCCGTTTCTGGGGCCAGACCTGGGACGAGATTGAGGGTACTATCCGCCTCCAGGATGCCGAGGCTTCCATGTTCAGAACCTACCACCCTGACGTCGTTTCTCTGATTGAGACTGACCGCAAGGTCATGCCTGGCGAGTCCGTTATTGCTGGCTCCAAGCTCAGACACAACCGTGAAAAGGCCACCTCCAACCTCGAGGAGCTCCGCAAGGTCCAGGCCGCTCTTCCCGAGTCTGAGTGGCACACCATCAAGCTGACTATAATCACCCCTTCAGTATGTTTAAAAATCGGATTAGAATGAAAAAAAAAGACGACGTGTACTCTTTGTGAAGCAGAAACTAACATAAAATCACTAGTGGTTCCACATGCGCTACAAACAGGGCAAGGCCTACCTTCCCGAGGCCTACGCCAACGACCAGGAATACTTTGCCGATGTCGCCAAGGTCTACCAGGACGAGCTCGCTCAGCTCTACGAGGCTGGTCTCCGCAACGTCCAGTTCGACGACCCCGGCATGGCCTGTAAGTTTTTTTTAAAGTCTTTTTTTTTCACCACCACAAACTTCAACTTCTAGTGACTGCGTCTAACACCCCATTCTTCTTCCCAGACTTCTGCTCCCAGATGTTCCGTGACGGCTGGGAGGCCGACAAAGACAACATCGGCACCGTCGACGACCTTCTTGATGCTTACATCAAGCTCTACAACGACTCTATCTCCAAGGCTCCCGCCGATATGCACTTCGGCATTCACCTCTGCCGCGGCAACTTCATTGGTGGCCGCTGGTTCGCCGAGGGCGGCTATGATGTCATCGCCAAGAAGCTCTTCCAGAACCTCAACGTCCACACCTTCTACCTCGAGTACGACACCGAGCGTGCCGGTGGCTTCGAGCCCCTGCGCTTCCTTCCCAAGAACAAGGTTGTCGTCCTTGGCATTGTCTCCACCAAGGTCCGCGAGCTCGAGGACAAAGAGGAGATGAAGAACAGGATTTACAAGGCTGCCGAGTTCATTGCCGAGGGCTCCGGGCAGACTAAGGAGGAGGCTCTTAAGCAGCTCTGCGCTTCTCCCCAGTGTGGTTTCTCCACCCACGAGTCCGGCTACCCTCTATCCATGGAGGGCCAGGCTGCCAAGCTTACTCTCGTCCGCAATATTGCCAACGAGATCTGGAACAATGAACCCTAGGTTGGAAAGATGTAGACTTACTTCTCTTTTCTTCTGAGATATCCAGTTGTTGCGCTTTTCTTTTTCTTTTTCTATCATCTTTGTTGTTTTCTCTTTCTTATCGTGATATACAGGGACCTTAAAAGCACATACTGCCTCATTATTATGTCTGGCTAGACGTGTAATCGCATCAACTGCATTACATACGCTGGGCCATCATCATTTGAGATTCTTTGTTTTGGATGGATTTTGCAGTGCTTTTTTCTAGAGGCTGGACATAGGGAGGCATGGATACGCACTTTGCAGCATTAGCCGGCGTTTAGGATTTCAACATACTATATAACGAGTGACGTATAGATACAAATATCATGAATTATCGACATCAAGTATGGCGTCTGTGGAGGTTTAACTTTGACCCTGACGATGTGGAGTCCATGTTTCAAGCCTTGCAAAAATTCGGGTAAACAAAAAATAAATTCCCAAGGTAACTGCCGCAAAGTCTGGTCCTAAGCTATAAAAAAAGGTATTGCAGGTTCTCATCCGAGCCCCTGCATCTATACGTCTATAAACAAAAAAAAATAGTACATTAAACACAAACGCTGAAAAATGAAATCCCACACCCCGCTAAGTCAACCACTTCACCCATTGTGCCTGCCATTCAACGGCGGGGACCCTCTAAGCCCCTACATCGACGTTCGCAGCAACCGGTGCCACGGCACTCTCAAAAATATCAGCTCTCTCCTCATGCAACGTTTTGCTATCTGGTTCAATTTCAGACATATCTCTACCAGCTCCTCAACCAAATTGAGGGCTTTTACTATTCATACCATCGATGTCTATGGCCTCCTAAGCATCAATATCCTCCTTGTGGAAGATGACAGAGTCATCAGCGAGTCTTGAGTTGTCCACCTTAGCATTGGACATATTATGGCCACCGTCGATGCATCCATCAAGATGCGTTGCAGAAACCGGTATGCCATTATCACAAAGAACTTGCGGTTGTGCACGCAGATTCAACCGTAGTGCTCTCTCGGGCTCGCTGGCTGAGAAGATCTTTGTTACCCCAAGGAACAAAACACCAAAATCTGACTGATTCAGATGGGCAAACCCGTAAACCCAGAAGAATCTCGCCGGCACGAACTACTCATCGGTCGCTTTATTGACTTGATGCTCCTTTTGCACAACACGCTCGTCGGGATGGACGGAAAGGACCCGGCAAGTGGCATGAAGGTGCTTTTTCCATTTGTAGAACTGCTCTGACTCAACGGCAAGCAAAGCCTTGCCACCAGGTGCATCAATCTCATGGGCGTAAACGGGTAGCGGAAGGCGAAGAAGAGCCGTGAAGTTGGGGTCGTAGAGTGGCATGCACCACATGTCTAGCAAGATGGTGACATTCTTGGGGGTTATTTGGCGACAGACATGGGAATCACGAGTGGGCAAGTATAAAGGAGATTTTAGACTCTTAAGTTCTGGAGACTCAGCGTAGTAGACGCTCTTCAGAAATTGGACCATAGTCGCTGCGCTGAAACTGTGGCCCATCCAAATCATCTTGCCTGGCTCCTGAACATCCAGGGTATCCTTGAACATCTCGAGACTAGTAGTGCTCGTGTTCAGGTTCTTGAAGGGCTCTCCTCTGTCCATCTTCATGATTGCATCAAACAGCAAGCCCAACTCCCATAATATAATCCTTAACTGCTGTGTCCTAGTGTCAAAGATCTTCGGAGTCGCATCATGGACCAACCTGATGTACAGTCTCATCTCCGCATTATTCTTCCACGGGGTAAACCGACCAACATTAGCGGTCGGATTGCGAACCATGGTAAGTACAGCAGAGCCATCACGGTGCCCTGGTGAGAAAACAATGATGCCATGTGACGCCAGAGACCTAGCAATGTATGAGTATGAATTTCTGCACCCAGCGAGACCATGAGAGAATATGGCAGTGGGCTAGCGGCCAGATGGCGAAGATGACGAGGCAATTTTAGCATTCTTGAATGCGGGAATGGTGGTGTAGCACATATGCCTCGGGAAGTATCTATGTCCTTGTTAGCATCTTCATTATTCATGTATCCACCTCACAAGAATCCAACTCACGAAATGACGTCCGCAGCCGTCGGTCCTAACTCCATGAATTGCGCATAGGCTGAAATATTCTGTCTTTGCGGCGTCGGTAACCACCGGATCTTGCTCTCGCCTGAGTTGTTAACGGCGGGATAGTAGACGCGCACGATTGTGTGGATGGGGTCGGAATTAGCGGGTCTGGGAGCAGGAGAATGGAGATTATTGACGGGAATTAATATCGACGGTATCGACTTGGTACGGACCAGTGTAGTCTTGGAAAGGCGGGATCATGGCTGCGGAAATTATGTAGAGAGCATGGTTGTGATTCTAAGTATGATAGAATTCAAAATGGGTATAACGAAAACGACAGGTAAAACGCAGGTTGTAAGACCAACTTTGTTAAACAACCAACGAATATATACTACACGAGATGTCTGTTCCTTGAATAGTTATAACAGCTTCAAATTCAGATAGAAAACCAAAAAAAATCAAATCATATTTTATCAGACAAAAGATACACCGAAAGGAAACAAGCTACGTCAACCCGCCCCTTCCCTTCTCTTTGCTTCCAGATATTGCTGCGTCCTCCTTGCACAAGCAACAGAGCACAGTAGCTGACACGCGACAAGCTTTCTTAGTTAGGCAACTACTTAAACAATTAAAGTGGAGATGGTCGGAGCGGGATTGCGACCGAGGTTTGAAAGCATATATAGAACAGAAGGATTGGATATGTTACATATGGGCAGAAGATATAGTATTTCATAGAGATTAATGTGATCTATATGGGTGGATTGCGATGATTGAATTCAAGTGGTTGTACATATATAGAAAGTAAGTCCGGTAGTAAGTTTGACGGACGTGGTAGGACGTAGATATGCGATCAGATGAGGTAAGTATGTGTAGTCGATCATGTATGGCCAGTTATATATTATGGTCAATAGATCAAATATTGTCAACGCACTATGGTCTATTTCGTTAGCTTTCAAAGATATTCAAATAGCTGACTTGGAATTCCCAAAGCCAGTTGTCAGAAAACCCGCAATTCTACCCCGTTCACCCCCCAGATCTACACCACCAACACGGCGCATCCTCCTGTAATACAAAACCCACCGTTATTGTAACTTTCAGGATTCTCCCTTTTACCTATTTCTCAAATTACAGTCCTTTTTTATGTTAATTGGGGTTGTTATAGGCTTCGATAACACAGCTAGATGCAGTCAGAATTCACGAGACCAATATCCCGATCCGGTGATCCATGTTTGAGGAGAAGTGACTAATTAAGGTCAACGGGATGTGATATTAGGATTGTCGGTGAGGCTGCCCGGAAGGGCAACGACATCATCGAGGACCGTCTGCCACTATCGAGAGTGGAGAATGACAAACAAAGCTTAGATGCGATTAATGATATAATATTTAATGACGTTGTAATTTGTGGGGCTATCACCTTGACGTCGATCCCAGCAATCATAGTCTAGACTTCACAAGGCTCAACCTTCATCCATCCTGCCACACAAGCTGTACCCCAACATCTAATGCCATCCAATTCTATCTAAACTATTCCACAAGAATCGTACAAGAATCGTGAATCCCATATGCTCATACATCTTTACACTTTTTACCGCCGCTTCCTTTTCCACTTTTTCCGCTTTCTCCTTCAACCCCTTCACCACCTCCTCGCGAATCCCCTCCTCCACCTTGACCTCCCACTCCACCCGGCCGTCCTTCTTGACCCCGGCGTCAATCGACACTCTCGGTGCATCCAGTGCCGCCTGCGGCGACAGGCCCGCAACTACCTGCCCTAAGAACACCTGCACGTGCCCCTGCGGCTGCATGAACCCCCCCATCACCCCAAACACCGAATGCAACCTCCCGCCAAAGCCGCCGACGCCTCCGTCCCGCACCGCCTCCGTTACCAGCCCTGGGATAATCGTATGATACGGCCTCTTCCGCCCCGCCACCATATTCGGGTGCCCTTCCTCCAGCGAAAAGTTTGCCCCGCGATTCTGCAGCGTAAACCCGCAGCCTGTCGGGACAATCCCCGTCCCGAAGCCCCCATAGTTACTATTAATAAACGACGCGGCATTCCCATCTCCATCCGTCACCGAAAAATACACCGTATCCGCCGACCGCAGCGCCGGCGACACCGTAGCCTTCCCCTGCGGCTTCCCGTGCGCCAGCTTCTCTTCGCCCAAGGCACGCCCCGGGTCGAACAGCTGCGCACGCTCCTGCAGATACTCCGCCTCCAGCAACCCGTCAATTGGCACCTCGGCCGCCTCCGGATCCGCCACCCACCACGTGCCGTCGGCAAACGCCAGACGCAGGGCCTCAATCACCGCATGCAGATAGCCCACTCCGTTGTGCTCTTCCTTGGTCCACCGCGGTACCTTGCCCATCTTCTCGGCCTCCCGGAGGATCCCGAGCGCCAGCAGCGCGACGACGCCCTGGCCGTTGGGCGGATGCTCCCACACATCGAGGGCCCCAGATTCGCCGAGGCCCTGGCCGTCAAAGGTGAGTTTGATGGGTGGCGGCATGTCGGCGGGGCGCGAGAGGTGGTCCTCAAGGTCTTCGAGCGTCAGGAGGCCGCCAAGAGAGGAGGTGATGAGGACGATTTGCTGGGCGATGCGCCCGCGGTAGAAGCCGGCGGCCCCGTGGGCTGCAATGGCGCGGAAAGTCTGCGCCAGTGTCGGGTTCCGGAAGATCTCGCCGGCCTTGGGGGCCCGCACGCAGTCCAGAGCTATCGGGTCGTCTTTCAAGACCTCCCGGAAATTCAACGAGGCCTTCCGGAGCTCCGGCTCCGCCTTATTCCACTAAATAATCACATAAAAACAGTTACTATCAAATACTACCATCGTCAGGCTTCAAGTGCTTACATATCTCGCCGTCACTTCCGACACCGGAAACCCCTCCTCTGCCAACCGTATCGCCGGCCCCAAAATCTCCCCCATTGTCAACTGCCCGCTCCCCAACTCTTTCACCGCATCCACCCACCCCTTCGCCGCCCCCGGCACCGTTACCGCCTGCACACTTGTCATCGGTATTGTCTTGCCGTCCACCGGACCCGCCTCGGGAAGCCCGAGGTTCCGTCGGACATTGGGCAGTGTTGCGGCGAGCGGCGAGCGGCCGGAGCCGTTGAGCGCGTAGACAGAGCGGGTGAAGGCGCTGTAGGAAAGGAGGAACATGTCGCCGCCGATGCCAGTAGAGGAGGGCTCGGTGACATTGAGGGCAGCGGCTGGTATGGTGGTTGTTGTTAGCAGATGGTCTTTTTCTTTTCTTTTCTTTTCTTTTTTCTTTCTCGGAGGCTTGGCAACAGAAACTTACCAACAGCAACAGCGGCATCCTATAAATAGATAAAAATTCATCCATTCGGTTAGCCAGATACTCACACATCACCATATCTTCTCAACCCGGCTCTACTCAGATCCCGGTCTCCACATTGACTCACCACTGCATTGCCCCCCATCTTCAAGACTTCCACCCCGCACTGCGCTGCCAGCGGCTGCGTACAAGCCACCATCCCCTCCGTACTATGTACCACACTCCTCCTCGAGCCAAAGGTAAACGGCCCGTCAGTGGGCGTGATGTCTGCAACGGGAATTGGCATCGTGATGGCCGATTTCTTATCTGAGTTAAAATATAAACGCTCCAAGTATAAATTTCGACTGAAATTATGCCTGAAACCACTTGAAAATAACAAAATATTATGAATTATCAAAAAGAAAATGGTGGGAACTGCGTGATTTTATGCCCAAATCTCGGAGGGTAACAATACATCAAGCCAAGCCAACCGGTTATCCGGCGACGGCTACTTATACTCAGCCGGTCTGCCCTAACCCTAACCACATACTACCCATCTCCAACTTTAACCTCATCAGCTTCATTCTCAGCTTTATCCTTTGCTCACATTATATATATACTTCTGGAGGGGAAAAAGGCCTTACTTTCAACTCCTAAAAATATACATCATTCATGTAGGAAAAACATAAAAAAAAACAAAACAAAAGGTATACTGTACAACACAACCCAAAAAAAGAAATATCGAATAACTATACCACCTCTCCTAACGTCTCTTCACGGTGATGAAGGGAACATCAACATCCTCCCCGCTGGTATCCTCCGCCACCATCTCAATCAGAATCTCCTTCTGGTGCTCCGGAATAGGCGTCTTGGAGATAAACTCAACCAGCTGCGATAGCTTCATCGGCAGCTTCTCCTGGAGCTTGCTTGACTGCTGGAACGATGCATACAGCAGACTGACGCCTGAGCTCAGCATCGAAATGCTAAGACCCTTGGCCTCAAAATGGTCAAGAAGCTCCTGCAGCGTAATGTCTTCTACCTCAAAGCGATCCCAGATCTTGTCCAGAATAACCTTGCCGTCCTTGCTCTGGTACTCAACCTTGGGCGATGCAATGGGTTCCGAGAAGCCAAAGAAGGGCAGAGCTAGATTGATGAATCCGTTCTTGTACTTCTCAATATCATTCTGTGCCCCGATAATCTTGTACAGCTCAAGTACCACGAGACCAGTAACCAGAGCAGTGGTCGTGGCAATAGCAGGGATGATCTTGCCAGCAATGAACTTGGTCTGGTGACGGTCAATCAGCTCAATCTTGTAGTTCAATGCACGCAGATTGCTGCAGGCAGTGATGAAGTCAATGTGGAAGTTGGTGTCATCATCCTTCTCGAATTCGACCGGGATGAGCTGGAAGCCGGATAGAGAAGCTGTTGGCGGAAGGTTGGCCGCAACCTTGGCAGCCTCATCTTCGTCAGCAAAGGCGTTGGCATTGGGATCTGCCTCATTCTCGTTGGCCTGGATCTTGACGTTGGCATCGGGCGAGAAATCCGGCACAATCACATTCTCAAGCTCCTTGACGTAAAAGTCTCTGTCGACCTCGGGAACCTTGATGTCGTAGTTGAACGCGTGAAGGTTGGCACCGGCAATGACAAAGTTCAGGTGTGTCGGGTCGTTCACATCAAACTTGAGCGAATCGGGGGCACGTTTGGGGGCAGACCAGAAGGGAGCACCAGTAGAAGTAAGAGAGTCCTTGGGGAACGTGTACAGGAGCTGCTGGATGTCGTTGACAAACAGCTTTTCAAAGAATAGACGAGCCCAGGCAATGCAGTCCTCAAACGTGCGCGGGCGGTCAACTGTCAGGCTGTCGTGGATGCTCTTGAGAGTTGTAATCTGGTTGGTGCCCTCCTTGAGAGCATTCTCGACGTAGTTAGGCTGAGTCAGGTATTTGTTGACGTTCTGAGGACGCTCAACAAACGTGGCCTCGAAAATGTGGTTCTTGGCCCAGGCGATGGTGTGCTCGATGCGGTAAGGGAAGCTGCGAACAGTGCACATGGGGAAGCCCTGCTCTGGGGGATCGTGAGACGAGGCGTACGACTCGGTAATGTTGGGCAGCACAACTTGCGTGTTGCCCTTGGTTCCCAGGGTACCAGACTCCAAGAGGTGCTTGCGGAAGAAGACACAGCGACCATCAACATACCGGCGAGCATCGACATTGTCAAGAGCATTGGTGATACCGTCAAGATTGTTCCAGAACTCCTCGTTGAAGATGTGCTCGGTGTCTTTGCCAACCGAATCCTTGTGGGATTGGATGTGTCCGTTGAGCTCGGGGTTCATGAGCTGGACAGCCTTGGCCGCAGAGTCTGACTTCATGTTACCGACATCGTGAGCACGGAACAGGAACTGACGGTTCAGGTTGCTGCGTTCAATGGAATCCATGTCCGTAATCCACAACTTGCCCTCGGGGCCCGTACCCAGACCAATCATGGCCCAGTTCTTGAGCATCTCACAACCAATGGCACCGGCGCCAACCAGGAACTCCTTGGTGTTGGCCAGCTTCTCCTGGAACTCCTTGCCAAAGACGGCAATCTGGCCATCGTAACGAGTCCCGGTGGGCTTGCACGTCTCGGCGTTACGGGTAACATTGGTGGGCAGCGACTCGATAGAGTCAAAGTACAACCACTGCTTGATGGGGTGGAACTTGCCAGAAACAGCCTTGAGAACCTCCTGCGCCGCGATACCACCGAGGAAGGCCGCCATAGGGCAGAGATCACCGAGAGCCTGGTAAGAAAGCTCTTTGACTAAATCCGTTTTGAGGCCATCAGGGTTCTTGGAAATCTCTTTAGCGTAGGAGATAACAGCCTGAGCATCCTCCTCGTTGAAAGGCTCGGGCAAGCGGCCCTTCTCCTCACGGAATTTGCTGAGGGCCTGGAAACCGGTGTGGAGAGCATCGGGGTGGTCAAACTTGGCAAAATCGGCAATCAGATATTCGGGCTCCGCCAGAGCCTCCGAATAGCTCTTGAACTCGATAGTCTTGGGCATCTTGACCTGGTGCCACAAACCACACTTCTTGTACTCGCCCAGGCCACTAACATCGCCAATAGAGAAGTTGTAGGGGCCCTTGGTGGTGATTTTGCGCGGCTCAGCGTTGTTCAAGGCCTCCATACCCTCAATCTCGGTGAAGGTAACGTAGTCGCCATCCTCAAGACCATGACGCGTCTCATCAAGCGAGGAGACGAGACCAGTCTCGTCAACGTTGACAATGATACCAGTAAGAGCAGCCTCACCAGTGACGTCACTGACCACAAACTTGTCGCCAAAATCGCAGAAGATGGAACCAAATAGACCAAAGGTGTTGGCAAAGACAACATAGACGCCATTCTTGTGGCAGAAGTCGCCAATGGTACGCTGCTGCAAAGTAAAGGTGTTGGTAAAAACAACGACCTGGAACTGCTTTAACTTGTCCAGATTTGCCGCATCCTCAAGAGGACCGCTAGACTCAAGAATGTTGACGGGAACATAGGTATTGAGCTCCGCCAGTCTCGGCGCTGTGACGACATCACGCGGTCTCCCGACATCCTCTTGGCGCAGGAAAAACTGGGAAGAGAGATCAGCAATCTTGGCCTCCTCAGGATCGTACACGGTCAAACTCTTGACACCGGCCAGAACAACGTTCTTGGCAATTTCAACACCGAGACCCTTGAGACCAGCAACGAGAACATTGGAAGCACCCATACGCCTCATGGCCTCGTGACCAAGCACATAGAGCTGACGACTGTAGAGAGACTCATCAATCTCGGCAGCGGGAGGAGCTGAGTCCTTCATTTCGACCTCAGCCATCTTAGCGTCCTGGTGAAGAGAGAATACTAATGTTAGTGGCGGGATTCAAAAAAAAAAAAAGAGTCTTGGGGCTTAAGCGGGAGAAAGTCTGGATTAGGGAGATGAGCATAATGATACGGATTTGAAGGCGGGCTTACAGTCAATGGACGTTTTTGGGATACTATCAAGTCCCCGTGGGAGATCTTGCGCTTCCCCAGTTTGGATTAACTTTGCGAGATTATCACGCAGTATATTTGAGATCACTGAGCAGTCAGGAAGCTAGACTGCTTTTAGATTGACGGGTAGGGAATAATCGAGGTATAATCGTCAAATAGGTAAGCTGGAGTGCGACACTAGAATAAAAGCCACAATCGAACAGATGATGACTGGCCTGTTATCGCAGGAAATGGCAGATAGTTTGCTGGGATGAAGACCTTTTAAAAGAAAAAATATATCCTGTCTTCCAAAACCACAAGAAGACAAAAAAAATGTAGAATATCAAATCGTGGAGCTCGACAGAATGCGCGCGAAGTTTGGCCTTGCTTTCCAATCCATCCAAAGAAGGAAGGGTTCTTTGTTGCAACAGGCAGAGCTCAGAGTGGGGTTTCTAAAAAAGACAGGCGGGGCTAAGCCTTGTCTATTCAGGGTTGGGGTTGTAGTGGATTATAAATGATATCACAGGGTATTGGAAATGCGGTGCGGCTGAGCATTACGTGATGAATACCCGTTTTACGAGTGTGCGGATAAGTAATATGTGATTATAAGCCATTTTTATCAGGAACACAATTCGGGACATGCATCAACGCTAAAACTGCTTCAAACCAGAGCATGAGGGGAGAAATTCCAGGAAGGGCCCACAGCTTTTCCTCCCGCTATATGGATGTAGCGGAATCTGTTGTCTTCTGGCATATTCAACAGCTATACAAACTTTGACTAAGACATACACATATGGATGTCAACAACTACAATGCTTCAGTCAACATCTATCACAAGCATTCGAGTACCTCAACCTCGGCTTGACTCAGCACAACCCCCAGTTCGGGAAGCACACACTACATCACAAACATTCACCAAGCACATCATCAAATGATCTGTTTACTGTTTATTTCATATATCAAGCCAATCCTTAGTCAATCCAGCAAGACGCTTACTGGATGTTTTTCAGGTGGACATCAAAGATGAGAGAAGAGTTGGGAGGAATAGCGCCGGGGAAGCCACGGGCACCGTAGCCGTAGTCAGGGGTGATGTCAAGAGTGGCCTTCTCGCCGAGCTTCATTTGAGTAACGCCTTCATCCCAACCTACAATGACGTCGTCAGTACATCACATATAACGAAACAACAAATTACCAAACAAAAACTTACCTTTGATGACCATGCCAACGCCGATGCGGGTAACAAAGTCGCCGCGGCCGACGGAGCTGTCGAACCTGTTGCACGGATTATGTCAGTACAACCCACATCGCCAAAAAAAAAAAAAAAAAAAAAAAAGGCCCCTCTCCCAAAATACTTCCAACGACAAAAAGACAAAAAATGCATAAAAGGGAAAAACACTTACTGAGAGCCCTTGGAGCCATCGGGGTTCTTGATCCAGCCAGTGTACTCAATAGTAACAGACTGGCCAACCTTGGGGGTCTCGCCGTGACCCTCTTCACGAACAGTCTTGGTAACACCCATCTTGATCTGGTTGTAAATGTGAGAAACGGAAAAGTTACGAGTGAAGATGCGGTTCATCATTTGGAGGGAAAGGAATCAAGAGCGAGCGGCGAGAAGAGGAAGGGGATATTTCGAGAAGCTAGTTTGGACTTGGGACGAAGAACTTGCTGCGCTCTTGAAC
>JABFIG010000347.1:0-13557 GCA_017139545.1 Ambrosiella cleistominuta | reverse complement strand
AGGCGAGGTAGGAAGATTCTGGGTCTGTACTGGTTGGCCGGGAGGCAGAGGGGGGTGTGGGGACGTTGGATAACGTCGAGGCATAGGAGAGTTCTAGAGATAGATCTGACACGGTTAGTGTGTAATCTTGTGAAAGAGCCATCTCATGAGATCATGTGACTGCAATAGTGATGTTGACTATGCCGTCAAAAAGAGGAAGGAAGCCCACAAAAGGTGGACAACAGCGGCACAACTTACTTCTAAAGACCTCGCCGAGATCCTCCAGGTGGTGCTTCACAGCGGCATACTGCGACGCCGGCCACCGGTACTCGGGCGACTGGATGCCGGTGGAGGCGACGGAGTGGCGGGCGGCCCAGGCGGCGAGGGAGGCGAGGGCTTCGTGGGCGAGGGTGTCGGTTGGGGGATCGATAGAGAGGATTGTGGTGAGGGAGATGAAGTAGGTTGTTTGGCGGAGGGTGGCGAGGAGGGTGCCGGCGGGGTAGAATAGCATTGTAGTGATGATGGTGGTAGTGGGTTGTTGGTTTATTTGGTGGTGATGTTGAGGAAGTATTGTAACCTATCGTGTGGGAGATACTGAGATATATGGTGATGATAATGGGGATGAGGAAGAATTGTCGCGAGATTTCAAGTTGGAAATTTTTAAATGGAGTTGAAAAGACAACGACAAGGTGGTGGGTCGATCCATTTGTTTTTCTATTCTTTTTTTTTCTATTTTTTCCCCTTCTGCTCTATTCATGTATAAGTTGTCAAATCAAATCGATATATATGCGGATCCATCCCTCATAGCTGCAGCCAACCACATGCTGCATCCACACTGCATACAGCCCAATAAACCGACCAGTGAGCAGCTTTCCTTTTCGTCCCAGATGCATATTTACCAAGATACATAGATACAGTAAGAGAAACAAAGACCACAGTGGACCAGTCTCCGGGCCCCAATGTCACTATTGTTGACTTCGACATCATGATTTCTTATCGCCCCGGGCATTCTGCACCACCATCAGGAATTGTCACGGCTATCACTGTTTATTTATAGACATCATCACATTTGCCACTGTTCTCATTGTACACCTGTCAACTTGTACATACATACCTCGCCATAGAACCAACATCACCACTATACACATCCATCTACAGAGAAAGCCTCACTCCATCCCGGCCAAATCCTACTGTAATCTGCAGGGAGCGTAACCCGCAAGAGAGAGAAAACGAAGAAAAAAAAACCACACTTTCAGGTTCCTTATATACATACGATATAGATCCGAGAATACAGTTATATGTATGTACGTACATGCGATTGTGGGCTGGGATACTGCATGCGCATATGTTGGGACAGCGAATGTGGCAATGTTATGATCTGTGGGAGAAGGGTGGAGGTATTTTGTGACGGTAGTGATGTTAGTTTTTCTTTTGTTCTGGCGATGGAAACAAAGAAAGGCAGGAAAGGCAAGTCGATTCATAGTGATGTAATGGAAAGTCGGTGTAAGTCGAACCCTTGCGGGTTGTTGGATGGTAGGGTTACATGTATTTGTAGGGTAACTAGAGCACATAGTTTGGGTTAACCAGGGCTTCGCTTAGTAAAAAATCATCACTAGTGTAATGATGGTCGTGTCTGCTTGTAACGCAGGTGACCCGGGTTCGGTCCCCGGATGGGGAGCGTTGTTGTTAGTGGTCATCACTAATCCTAAACAATATTCACTCGTAACCCATGCGCACAAACGGCTGACATTAAAATAATCTCTGTGTCTCCGGCCCCAAATTCTTCAGCTAGACAACCTGATCTTCGCTCAAGGGTTCAAACATAAGAGAAAAACCCTTGGGGACAATGTACGATCGATTTCAAACGACGATCAATGCTATATTTATGGTCATTGGGCCGTGCGTATTCTATATATCTCTAGAGAAGAAAAAGGAAGGGGCTTCTTAGCAGTTTGGGATGTTTCAGAGAGGGGGTGAGGTGAGGTGAGGTGAGACGGGACAATGGGGACAATGGGAACAAAGAAAAGAGACTTAAAAAGGAAGACAGAGAGTTATATGGGTAATGGGAAATACTGGGAGAGATTGGGGAATGGGTGCCAAGAGGGTGATATGCGTGCATGGGGTGGCGCGCGGGTGCGGTTGGGTGGGTTTGGTCAAGGGGGAAAGAACTTGGTTTGGTGGTTGTTCGGGTTGGTGCCGAGGAGAGAGGTGGTGATCAAGGGCAAGTTGACATTTGGGATACAGAAGGAGACTAAGAAATCTTGATTTTTTATTTATTTTTCTGTCGGTATCTAATGGACGCTAAGGGGGGATTGACAAGAGGGTGGTATTCAGATAGTGAGTGACAGATGTCATAATGGGGGTTGCTTTGAGATTTATATCGCAATGTACAGACTTGACATTGTCGGATGCCGGGTCGGGGTGTTTGGTGGGTTATTTCCGGAGTGTGGGGATTAAGGTTGATGATGTTTGGTGTTTATGGGTGCGGGTATAGGCTGGAGATGGGGAATCCGAAGGGTTAGAGATCATTATCAGAAAGTTTGGGAAGTGCATGATATCAAGGAGATGTACTATTATATCATTATCGAATATTTGATGTTGCTGATAATTAATAGTTATAGAGAGTAGATATCAGTCACTGGAATAGCCGGGTATAAAACCCTATCACTGGTACTTGGATATATACCAACCGTCAACTATATTCAGATATTGTGTCTGCACTGTACATTTCACATTTGATGCCCTGCCCAATTTAGCAACTCTCCACACGCCCGATTACCAAAAGCAAACACCAAGATCCCCATCGCCTCCACTTGCTCTCGGGGACCTTTCCCTCGGAAATCAAGACAACACAATGAGAAGCACACAAATTAACACTATATTAGCAGCCAATGAGAACGCTTGTGGCTTGTCTGCGAGTGCCAAGATTATGGAAAGAAAGGTCTGAAACATAGGTGTGGGCGGGCACGGGGTTGCATGTGGGGAGTAAGGGGAGCTGGGGTTGGAGGAAGAAGAAGATGAGATTCAACCATTGAATGAATGAATGAATGAGTGAGTGAGTAAGTGAATGAGAGAGGTAGAAAAAAAAGTGAGGTCCTAGATGAAGATGTGGCGTCGATCACTGGAGCGTGCCGAGACTTGTGATGGGCAGTGTTTGAGACGGAAGGTATACACGTAGGCTGTTGAAAGTATGGTGGTTTTTAGGTGAGACTAGTAAGAGACGGTCAATTTTCTTTTTGGCTAAGGAATTAGAATCTGTGATGACTGATTAGTGTTCCATTTGTTGTCATTGTGTAGTCTATGGATGTCATGTGTGTATACTGCCAATAGGCGTCGATCAGAGGCCATCGTCCACTTATACACGTATCCTTTCGTACTCCTTCCTTCGTCTACCTCTACTCTAAATCCCCGACAAGCATATTCAACTCAAAATCGTTACATTCATATATACATAGATATTTAAATATCTACAGTATCCACATGACCCTCCCACCCACCAAACCCAGTAACCCGAAGTGCCAAAAAAAGGCCGCGTCCGCATGTTGAGAGAATTAGAGGAGAAGCAATTCCAGGCTCTTGGCAACCGGCTGAGGTTGACCCCTCTGTCCACAGTTTCAATTTATTTCCCAATAAGAGAAGTTCTTTCTGTCCTTCTCACAGACCCGGCCGCTCCGGTCCTTCTTTGTAGAATTCACAAAAAAAGATCAACATATTTAGACTATGCTTTTATGTAAAGAGACAGACACACACTAAGGAATTAGACGCGGGGGGTTCCCGACATCTGTTCGCCAAGCGGCCTTGCGCAAGCATGTGTTGCTGTGTGTGTGTGTGTGTGTGTGTGTGTGTATCTCTATCTCCATGTATCCTGGAAGAGCGGAGAAAAAAAAAGTAATATCTATGCTCACGTCTTATCTCCCATGGGACATCTTGGATTCCCTCTTTCTTTTCCTTCTTTTTCTTTTTTTTGTTCTTTTCTGCTGGGTGATTTTGGGGCATTGGTTGGAAAAAAAGGATAGAACGACGAGATTCGTGATTCTTTCTTTCTTTCTTCTTCTTTTTTTCTTTTCTCTTTCCATTCTTAGGCTGGCCCTCATTTTTTCTGTCTACATTTTTATATATTTGATATTCGACTTATACAAAAAGAAACCAATGAAAAAAAAGACAACAAACTCATCACTGTCAACCATACGACACCTCCCTATTTGACATCTTCACCAAGGTATCTCCGCCTTCTACTACTATATCCTCCTCTTCCACCTCTTCTTTATCTCTATACCTAAGCTGCCTGTCCCTACCTCGAAACTCAAGCCCTTCTTGGCTCAGACGGGCACTGTTATTCTTGGCTACAATACACACAACAAACACCCAACACAAAGCCATCCCCGTGCACCGACCATCAACCATCGACCACCGACCCACCCGCACGAATGCCAAGACTTCCGAATCCCCCTCAAAAAAGTCTCCCGCATTAACGCATACCGTCTTCAAGAGCCTATATCATCGAAGCTGGGAGGCGAGTTGTTTCTTTCTTCTCTTCTCGTTGTCGGATGCAGGATTGTTTTGTCTTGTTGCTATTATTGGGTTGCTTTACTTTGCTTTGGAAGAGAGAAGAAAAAAACTTGGGTGTTATATTTTCTGGAAAAATAAGTGCTGGCCACTTATGCTGGTGGATCTTTTTACATTTCAGAGACTTCTGGTATCTTTGCCAAGGGACGACACAAAACTATATCATCATGATGCTTCCTGTTGATACCGGCTCGTTGTGGTAAGTTTCTCTCACCCTTTTTGACTTTTTTTCTTTCCCATTTCCTTTTTGTCTTTTTTTTTTGACATAGTCACTCTTTTGATTCCACCGCCATTACAATAACTCGTTTCATCTTGTTGTTACTCACTCGTCAACACTTTACTGCTGTTGTCCTACCTTATCCATCCTAACCCTTACCCACATGCCCCACCATGTTGTCCCCATACATTAACACCCTCCCAAGGACCATCCTCCGCCTCCGCAACACCCCCAAAAAACGCCACGCCCGCTCCCTCCGCCGTCTGGAAGCTCGCAACGGCAATTCCACCTCCTTCATCGCCTCCAAATCTGACTCCGCCCCTGAGTCCGTCGAAGATGAGTCTGCCTCTGACTCTGAAGACGACAATAAATCAAAGTCGACGACGGCCCCGACTGCAACGGCTACAAAGACTGCCACCAAGACTGCCACCAAGACTTTTACGACTACAGCAACGACAACTGTGGGCGTCGGTGGCTCTGGAGATGCCAATGCAACGGCAACGCCGGCGCCCCATAAGGGGTTGGTTTCGTTTACTATTTCGTCGTCAGCGACGAGCACGGTGCCCGGGAGTACGTTGACGACGGTGACGAGGGCGAGCTCCAGTATTACGACAACCTCAGCCGTGGCACCGACGGCCCCGTCTTCGGTAGTGGTGGCGCCTAGTAATGCCGTGACTTCGGGCGTTACGGCAACGAGTGCAGCGGCTTCGGCTTCCGAGATTCCGGCGACGTTCTTGACGCCGACTACTACTTTTAGTGAATTTCCCACGGTCATTGCTGCCCCTGGGAGTTCCTCTTCGGTGTCTGTCTCCTCGTCTGCCGCTGTCTCTACAACCGCCGTTGCCTCCTCCTCCACCGTCAAAATCACCTCTCAGACCCCTTCAACAGCCCTGTCCTTCTCTTCCGCCTCTCTTCCTTCCTCCACCCTCTCCTCTATCATCTCTTCCCTCATATCCACCACTCCTGCAATCACCTCTTCTTCCTCCACTGCTACCGCTACCACCTCCGCCCCCTCCAGCCTCATCACCTCCATCCTCGAAGCCGGCGCCATCCTCTCCACCCCCTCCATCACCCCCCTCACCCCCCTCACCACCGTCTCCGACCTTCAATCCGCCCTCGCCACCCTTTCCGCCAAACTCCCCAAAGAAGAAGTCCCCGAAAACACAAACACTAACATAACCATCGGCCTCGGCGCCGCCTCCGGCCTCGCCGCCGTCGTCGGCGTCGTCCTCTTCTTCGCCCGCAAATACCGCCTCCAGCAATCCCAACGCCAACGCCTCTCCGGCTCTTCCTCCGGCTCTTCGTCTGCCTCCTCCACAACGATCCTCCCCACCGCCCAACGCGGACCCCTCCCGGGGACCTTCGCCCCTTTTAAAAACTCCGGGCTCACAAATAAACCGATCATGTTACCTCCCGGCGTCACCTTTACCGTCCTCCCCCGCTCCCCGCAGCCGCCGCCCTCCTTCCGCCAAGACGATACCCCGCCGATACCCCAGCAATCCCCCATGGCCTCGCTAGCGCCATCCCCCGATGCTGGCTTTGTCCCTGGGCAATCCTACATGGGGGCGCCCTCAGCCTACGGTGGCGGCGTTGGCGGCGAGTCGCCGATTGACCCTGGCTTGTCGATGCCGCCGGGTGCCCGGGCGTCATCGTTTTATGGGAATAATTCCTCAGTGTATCCGCCGCGGGAGTCCATTCCGATTGCGCCGCCACTTCCGCAGAACGAGGCGGCGTATGACGGATATCAAAGTCGGTTCTGAAAATTGCGATAGAAAATCCGATAGTCTTACTCAAAGTTGGTTGCTTTTGGTTTTTTTTTCTTCTTTTTTTCTTGTGTTACGTTTTGATGACAAAGAAGAAGAAAAAGGAAGGTGCGAGGTTGAGCAAGTGCTTAACGTGGGGTTGTTTCCATTCTGCTAGTGTCCGTTTTAATTCCTTCCTTCTCCCCCCTTTTATTCTTTCCGAAAGTGGTAATTACGGGATGTTTGCTATCTGATGTACATTAATAGGGTCATACTGTGAATACTATGTTTTTTTTTTTGTTTTCCTTTGTCACTATTCTTTTCTTTGTTTTTCGTGTAGTTTAGAAATGTGATACCAATTTTTGTTTGTTTGTTACACATGTCAATATCTTAAAATCGAATCCGTGATCAAATTCTACGTGCCATTTCGCCTTCAAAGCCTGCAGCCACCAGACTCATCGCCGTCACTAGATTCGTATTCGTCTAATGAAACAACGCCCCAAAGCGTCACCGGCTTAACAATGGGATCCCGCACATATACCACCGACGGAGCCGTCGACGATGGCGACCTCGACGGGGTCCCAAGCGGGAAAACATCCTCCTGGTCCGACTGATCGCGCACCGACCTCTCAAAGCTAAACGCATCAGACCCGGCATCAGACATGTAGCCATCCAGGCTATTGTTATCGCCATAATCATAATTGAAGTCCTGTTTCCCTGTCTCTGTATCCATCTCTGTGATATCCGGTCAGTAAATAGCCATACTTGATAAGGAGATCTAAGCTTACCAGAGTCAGACATGGTCATCACGGGATCGTCATCACTGTCGATATTACTGCTGCCATACTGCGTCGTATCTTCTGTCACCAATGTGAAACTGTCCACTGCCATCCGGTCTTTCCGCTGCGGATTCTCCAGCCACTTCTTGATATCCTCCCGCAGCGGCGGACACGTTTCCCCAATGATCCGCCGCATGATGTTCAGGCGCTTTTCAAGAACGGCCTTCCGGTCGGCCTCGGTGTCACCGGGCTGGTTGGCAATGGTGATGAGCGGCGGCGACCATCCGAGCCACATATTGTTCCGCGAGGGGAGATCCTCGGCTTTGAGGGGGTGGTGCTTCAAGTACAGATTGCACATTCGGCATGTCGGCTTGCTGACGGCGATGTAGCGGTCCTTGGCCACGAAGTTGAGGTTGTTCCAGTAAAAGTGCTCGACCATGCTGACCTCGCAGTGGACCGTCAGATTCTCAACCTCGGTGTACTTTTTATAATTAGTGCAGTAATTTTTAAAATACTCGTGCATGACATCCTGCTGTTCGAGGACCTTGATGGGCGCCTCGATGTCCTTCTCGTTGTAATGCTTTATGAGCACCTTGCGGATCGTAATCTCTTCCGGCCTCATTTTCACAGCCAAAGTGCGCGGATGCGGCCGCAACGTTGGCACAATCTTGATCTCAATGGGGTCGAGATACTGCGAGACCTCGTGCCAGTACTCAATCACACTATGAACAGCCCTATGCTGCGCGGCAAGCCGACCGATGAAGTGATGAGCTTGGGATGCCGGGCTCTGCGACCAGGATACGCTGTTGTTATTTCTAAATGCGCGCACGGCTGGGGTCTTGCGGATAGTGTAGGCGTGTTGACAGAGATAGGACAGATCAATGCCCTCGGCAGACAGGACGGCGTGGAACTTGGCGAGTTCGTCGACGGGGATGTTCTTGCGTCGCAGATACTCGATGCCCTCACCGAGACACCGCCTCAGCAGATTCCTCGTCTTTTTGATCCGGTCTTTGCTAAAGTTAGCCAGGTACTGTTCCAGGTCCTTGATATTGTCCCTTCTTTCAGGCTCGCCCTCGCGGGACGCCACGACTTTGAGTTTGGTTAGGATGTTCTGGAGATGGTCCACAGTTGACTTGTCCGACTTGTTCTGGGAGATCCACAGGACATATCTATCGCCGGCTTCTTCGAGGGCGAGGGAGGTGACGGTGTCGCCGCCACGTTTGCTGTCGCAGAGGAGTGCAAGGTGGTTGAGGAAGCCTCGGCGGGCGCTGATGGAGGGATGGGAGGGGGGGGGAGGGAAGTAGTCATGGCCGCTGCGGCCGTTGAGGACGTATTGGAGGGTCATGGTTTGGTAGAGGCGGTCAATGAAGCGGTCGTAGTCGTTGACTGTAAGTGATTTGCCGCGGGCCATGGTGGCGGTGGTAGAGGATTATGATATTAGACTTGACTTAGGATAAGAAAAATGTATGTACTAATATTATGGTTTATAGGGATATATATATTACTTTGAGTCCTGATCCCCAGCTATCCGTCTCGATTGCCTGAGCCTCATTCTCAGTATCTTGACTCAGGGTGGTAACCAACAACTTGTTGGTTGTCGATAGTGGGGTAAGGTCATGATGACTCAGCAAAAACTCACCCACGCATTGGCATAAATAGGGTTGTACAATGACAGGGTTCATGGATGAACACTTAGGGTCTACACACTCTATATCCCGGCTCGTGTTCGTATCCTTGGGCAAGACCCACTCGCCGCCAGTAATAACACTTCCGCGCCGTGCATATCCCTCCCCGAGCTCGTCCACCCGGCAATCAGCACGCTGGCATTCACATTCTCACATGTGGCTGCCTCGGCGGCGTTGCTCTGTCGCGCTCGTATTTGATGGTATGGGGCTAGACGCTCTAGGGGGGTCAAAAGACCTAGTAATGGGCATTTGCGCATTTTGGGGATTGTGGATCATTGGTGACGTTGCTTGGGGGTACCAAGACCGGTGGGCGTAGTATGGTGGAGCTTTTTTTTTTCATTCTTCAGGGACAAAGGCTACAGCCAAGCGTGCGAACACGAACACGATTGGAGGGTTGAAGAAAAAAAACATGAAAACGGAAAAGAGACGAGTGGGAGATTAGCCGAACTGGAGGATTCGGGTGGAACAAGCTGTCGGGATAAATAGATCGCGGGGTGCCGCTCTGACAGTGAAATTCAACACATTTTCTGTAAATATTTGCATTTCACTGAGATTCACCTATTCATCTTTGTTTTTATTCCCTCCCATTAATCCTATTTCTCATCACTGAATGAACCCCTCACTCACCGTTCCCAAAATGGCTGACGCGCTTCCGCATCCTTACTACCCCCTCGGCGTCGAGATCCCAGGCTACCTCGCCAATACAATGACCATCCCCGAGATCTTTGCCTACTTTACCATGACACTGGCGGCAGTGATGGCGCCAGTGTTCCTGGTTGCCCGGCGGGCCAAGTTATCGGGGTGGGAGACGTTTTTGGTGTTGTGGTTTACCATGTCGGGGTGTATCCATCTATTTCTCGAGGGTGAGTTTCCTTTTTTTTTCAGTTGTAAAAAGGCAGATGTGTCTGTCTTTTGTACCAAAAAATGTATTACTGATGAATTCATTTTCTAGGCCACTATGCTGTTAACCACCGGAGTATTGTGGAGAGCTCGGCTACGTTATCGCAGCTGTGGAAAGAGTATTCCCGTTCGGATTCCCGGTACTTGACCGTAGACCCCTTTTTGATCGTCATGGAGTCGATCACGGCGTTCCTGTGGGGTCCCATTTGCCTGATTCTGGTTCCCTTTATCATGTTTGATCACCCGCTGCGCCTACCGCTGACGATTATTGTCTCGCTCGGCCAGATCTATGGCGATATTTTATATTATGGGATTGTGTTAATCATGGATGGGTATTATGGGGTTGTCTACAGTCGGCCGGAGGCTGTTTACTACTGGGCGTATTTTGTTGGGATGAATGCGGTGTGGATTTTTATTCCGGGGTATATTCTATATTATGCTGTGTGCGAGGTTAGAGATACATATGCCATGGTCCAGGCTGCTCTCCGGCGGAGAACCGAGGTCCAGAAGGCGGCTTAGTAGAGGGGAAGGCCAGGAGAAAGGTTAGACATGTACAAGTGCTCCTGCAACTATTTAATTAGACTATTGATGATCATTGACCTGTCAACCGTTGTGCTCCATGACTTGCATGTCGTTGGCCTCGGTAGATTCCGAGCGTCGCACAAACCCAGCTGCCGATTTTATCCGGAGAACGTCTCGTTTACACAGATATAGCCGAGGGATCGTGGAGAGAAGGAAGGGAATGGGGGTTAGGTGGATCTTTCACCGGTTGTGTACCTGGACTGAGACGTACAACCTGCCGGTTTGGTGGTTTTAATCAAATGGTCTCCACTAGTCTTCGTGATGTCGTGCGTGCGTAGTAATATGGACCGGTCTTTGGGTATAAGATCCCGGATACAGAGAACCTAATACTAGTGGACCGCCGGGACATTTTGAACAGACCCGAACGACATTTATCAAGAGCATAGACATTTGGCCCCGAGTGCCACGGTGGTTGGGGCGACTGTCAGCCTGAGTCATGGTCAGATGCCGGAGACGGCAAGGGGGCAGGGATTCCGTGAGCATCATTGAAATGCGCTGAAATGCGTTGAAATGCGTTGAAATGCGTTGAAATGGTGTGCTGTGATTGGTGCGCATATGCGGAGACATATATGCCAGTAACGTGCCGTTTAGAGATGGACTTTTGGGTTTAGGGATACATATATAGTTAGCTGAGGTTACTTATTTTTATGTAAATACTTGGCGCTAGAAATTGCTAACCAGTCCAGAATTAATCTTTTTTTTTTTTCTTTCTTCTAACCTTTGCGTGAAGTCGCACATGATAAATCACCAGAATGCCCCCCTACCCCCTTATGTTATTTCCCCATAAAATGGCCTCACAGCGAGCTACATGGAGCTGCATAAGTGGGTCCACCTCCCAGACGCTAGCTCGAGTCCTCGACCCTTTCCTTTTGGCTCTGGGGAAGCGGGGAAGGTAGCTTTGATCTCAGGAACAGAAGCAAAAGAAGCGTTGTAATTGGATTGAATCATTGGTGATACACAAGCTGTTAATCTCAATCACATGGCATCGTTAATTATTTTGTTCAAAGTAATCTATGTAGTTATACAAACATATAAGTTCACTTATATCACCAAAAGCTACATGATGAAAACCCCGCGATTCCCCTTTTGAAAGTCACGGAAGTAAGCACACGATGCCCGAGAAAAGAGAGGAAACTACAGAGGGAACTAAGTGGGCAGCAATAAATAAATAAATAAATAAATAAATTTTTTCTTTTTTCTTTTTGTCAGGGTGGCGGGGAGGTCAGGCCATGGACTGGAGAAGACGGCGGTTTCCCCCGCGTTGAAGGATGGATGGATGGATGGATGAGGAAGATACGGGAAGGGTGACCATGAAGTACAGGCGGCTTTTATCTGGTGGCAAATGTGGGACTATAAAGAAGATCAACAAGAGAAAGAATCTTGAGAACATTACGGGCATGTACCGATAAGATAAAAATTAGAAATTGCAATGGTAACTCGCCTTTAGGCAAAATTACCACGCGAGCAAGCAATGATAGATCAAGGCACGAACAGATGAACAGATACAGATGGGCCCCCACCATCATTACATGGCATCTTTCCCCAGATTTTCAGTGCTAAGAAAGGGTGATACCCCAGATTTTCCCCAAGCAGCGAAGGAAGGACTAGGATTGATATGCCAGGTGGTCCCACTACTAAAGGCCAAGGTCCGTGTCCTTCCGATGGGAGGAGGAGAGAGTGCATTTACATTCATTTATTTATATTTACATATTAATTTATAAGTCGCCGGGGATAATGGCATGATATGTCTGTCTGTCTGACTTGTCGTGGTAGATAGCCATATGCCAGGCTCAGGTGGTTTGTAGGGATGGCGTAGAGTCTGACGATGATGATAGTGAAGACAAAGACAAACATCTGCTATTTATTAAAGAAAAAGAAAAAAAAAAAAAAAAAAAAGAAACCGACTGTGTGAAAATCTAAATCCCCTCTCGGCACCTCCCCAGAATATTCCCCCTTCAATCTGGCAGAGTTTCCATCATCACCGTGTTAGCAAGCAACACCAAGCAAGCTTTTCCGGATTTCCCATCTTCTCCTCCATCTCCCGATTCTTCCCTGGGGAACCCCTGTCTGCTCGTGCCGTCTTTGTTCCCTCCCTACCACATGCTTAGCTACATATTATCTAAGTTTATTTACTAAAGAAGACTTTTGTATATCTGAAAGGCCCTTCCTCATTCCACAAACACGTTCATTTCTACCTCAGATTCTCCTTATTCTAAAGATAAAAACATGACTTGCGTCCTGAAAGCAACAAGGCCTAATTCGTTGTGTATACATATATAGCTTGTACCACCGCCACCAGCTACACCAATGCCATGTCTTATCTGATCATCACATTCCTTCTTTATATTCTATTTCCATTAACCTTAATTTCTACCTTTGGTCCGCCCCTGGCCCGCTCCCCGATTTTAGCCGCCCAATATAGCCTATTACTTTGATACCCCTTTACCCATACCATGCTGTCTCGCCCCCTCCTCCCCTTCACCGACGCTGCCACCGCCACCGCCGCCGTGGACCAGTCAGCCCGCATGGATCCCGCGCAGTACACCTTTGACCAGCTGCAGCACCAGCCGCAACCCTTGTCCTCGGGTGTCTCGGTGCCACCGCACAATGATCACCACCACCAGCAACATCGACATCAACAACAAGTATCGAGACAACACCACTCAGTTACATACCCCACCTCCCACCACCAAAGCTCACCTCAAAAACCTGGAAAACCCTCTGCACCCGTCCGCCGCCGCATCAGCCGGGCCTGCGACCAATGCAACCAACTCCGCACCAAATGCGACGGCCACCGCCCCTGCGCCCACTGCATCGGTTCGTACTACGTACCACATACCACCTCCTCTATGTATATACTAACAAAGCTGACCATGCTCGGTACCACATCTAGAATTCGGCCTCTCATGCGAATATATCCGCGAGCGCAAAAAGCGCGGAAAGGTCTCTAGGAAAGACCTGGCCGCTCAGGCCGCCACCCAGGCTCAACACTCGGGCACCGGCAATACAAATACACATTCATCACCGACATCCCCCAAAAAATCAGTCTCCCCCGTCTCCCCAACACACCAAACCACCCGCCGCCCCTCCCGCCGCCGCCGCCCATC